>OZ025259.1:34191499-34427836 GCA_964019135.1 Arenicola marina | reverse complement strand
CAGTAATTGACAATCCCCTACTGAAATAATGAATCGAGTGTTATTGTAGGAAACATTCTTGTCTGTATTAGTTGGCGAAGCAGGCAAAGATTGTAATATAATATTAATATGCTATATTACACTCGTTGAAGCAGATCCAATCATTTCGCAATTGCGATACGTTGGTGCGCTACATATCTGTCGTTATGCCAGATCTGTCCGAATAAGTAAAAACAAAATGTTAAGTAGCGCAAGTAGCAAATCCATTCTGAAATAGTTTGTTATGTTTACTAATGCATACCTGGAATACTAATGTTCGTGAAACGGCATTTCCTTCTACGTGAAATGACATTGCGACATTGTCAAATGTCTTTACTCAATTTCAAAGGTTGCTGTGTGCAATGCGAGGAATATCGGCCGCTGACGAGGGTGGGTTGAAGATGTGCATTTAAATTGTTTGCAGTTGCTCAGGTCGTCTGTACGGCGGGTATATTGGCTGCTGACAAGGTGGTGGGCTACTCTGGCCTTCCAACACACACCATGCCCACCGTGGACAATTACCTGGCTAGCAGATATTTTGGGGCTAACAAGTGGGACCAGTGTAAGGTAGGCTCACTGTCTGCAGCAGCATACGAAGCTTTCCCGTCAGAAAACCATATGAAGGATAGAACAAAATGTGGACGCTTATGTAGTCTCATCTTGTTTAGAGCTGCACACCCCTACAACATGTACATACGGTTATGATTTCAAGCCAAAGGCACACAATTTGGCTGTTGTGGTGGAAAATTGCTGAAGTTCTGAGCACTGTTTTCTTCGCCATATCTCGATATTTATTCTTTGTAAATAAAAGTAAATAAAGAAAAAATCAAAAAAATCAGGACCTTTGATCATCTTTTTTAAAAGTGATAATGCTGAGTTTCACAGGCGGATTCAGATGGGATTGTTCAAGCTCATATTACAAAAAAATACCAGCGTGCTCACCTATCAATAGCATTGTATTATGCTCTTAAGCATATAACAAAATACTCTTTGCGAAAAATTCGAATGTTTGACAGACATGTTTTTATATTTGAAATACTTTGCCTACCTATAACAGGTAATTATCATCTTTGATGGTTCGGTAAGGCTAAACAATTCTCACATTCCCGAAACAGTTTTTATTAAAGAAATAACATAGAAATGTTAGATCATTTACTATGGTAAGTCAATGATGTATCCCATGTCATGCAGCTGCCGCCATTGTCGGATTTAGATTTCTTGTCTCTAATTAGTTACTATACAATTACTTTTTGCCATGTCAAAATATATAGTAAACAGAATCATTTTGTCAGGCCATTTTTATATCACTATCTTACCAGTAAACAGGTCGACATTGTTTTAACTTAAGTACAGATATATTAAGATCAATAATATATATTACATATATTAAGATGGCAGTGGTTTACCTTGCCATCAGTAACTATGAACATGTTATGTGTAAAATTACGGGAGAACTTGTGCTTTAATAACTGGATTATAAGCGGTTTTAGTGATAATGGATGTGGAATATAGTTTAATGCTTGATACTACTGATGCAACGTTAATAACTGTGCAAATGTGACAATTTCGACATTTGTATTTATTAAATTTACAAGGCAAGAAGTTTGATCTATTGTAAAGTTTGTGAATGTAAAAGTACGATTTGCACGCACAACTTGAAAGACCCCGCTCTCGCACCCTGTTTGCCCGAGAAAGCCGTCTTGAGTGGAAACTGTACGCAAACTTAGATGCGGGCCTGGCTAGTTAGTCAACATGTAAACCATCTTTTCTAAAACATACTGTACATGGTACGCCTACGCGTATGTAAGTACATCCTGAGATAAACTATTTCGCGCGCCAAGGAAGAACACCTTGCTTTCATGCGATTGTGTATTTTACTTTTTCCATGTTCTAGTTCAGGATCAATATCGGGACAGAGTTCGACTCGTCGGGGAAGATCCAGAGGATTAATCGGATGGCTATTAAATTTGGAGTCCACCAAACTAATCCGCGCCGGTTCGAAAGGAAGATTTGGGTGAATCGTCAGGGAACGGTCAAAGTGAAAGGCCGCGCACTAAGCGTGAGTTGTTTGTATCATTGAGGCAATGTTGGCAGATTTTAGCAGTTGACTCATTTGTCACACCTGATATTTGCCTAATTATGAGCCCATTCTGCTTTAAATTGTCATCGTATTATTTTTGTCCGTGAATGTGAGTAGGGCTATCTGATATTAGTGTGCGCTGCTGCACATTAGTGAAAATAGCTTGATGCGTGAATAGTAAAGATGCATACATAAACAATAATATATAACTTAATATAAATATTAATAATAATATATCAAAAAAAATTAATGTAAGTTATTAAGCGAGTAATTCACTTAATAACGTCACTTTATTAAGTGAGGTGATCTATTTCATGACTGTATGTACGTTATCAACGGTCCGCGACAAAATGCAGATGTATAAGCGCCGCCATGATACAATTCCGTTTATCAGTCATGCCATCAATGTTTTACATGAATGCACTATTATAACAATCCCCTTTAAGGCACCAATAACAAACTTATAGTAATACAAGTTACAACTCTCGCTCATAAAATCGATATTTATATAGCTATTTATGTGGTCAAGTTCTTGATTGCGTTTATTTCGTGTGTCGAATCGTCACAAAATGGGCTGCCATTCTGAAGGCGAGAAATGTACTGTTTCACATATGATGATAACCATAGGCGGGAAATGTACCAATCTGTAAATATACGCTAAATAATAATCATATATATCCATGCTTCGCAGACAGTGACTCCATGTGAGAAAACTACACCTTTGTATACGCACCATAACATATCTTTCAGCCACGTGTAGCGACGGACGGATGTTACCAGACGGACCCGTTTCCGACGGATTGGTACTTCTGTCTGAAAACCGATCCTTCCGGGTGTTGGACCATTGACTTTGGAGTGCCTTCCCTAGGCTGCGATGGATCAGTCACCTACTGCGATACAGGCATGGGGGGCAACAGCAGCGGCCACGACCAGGTTACCATGTCTATCAGTTATTACTATTTCACCCCTCGGGGTCTGTATGGTATGTGTGGACAGTAACGCTCCTGTTTGCAGCGGCATTGGCCGCGTGGATTCGGGGACTTGCGCCATTATTTGATCCAGTCACGTGGGACTACCAGGTCCCATTTCAAGCATGGAAATCTTATCCAACTTCCTGAATTCTCCTTCCTGCCTCTGTGATTTAACTGCCGTAAGCACAACTTGATAACGCCGAGATGTCGAAACCCACACGTTTGAAGTATTGGCAAACGAATCTGAATAATGGTTATTAAATTTATAGTCTAAGCGTAACATAATGTGTATTGCTAACATTACGGAAATTTCTTCTGCAGTGTCTGTACCAGAGCAATATCCAGACCGTGTTATAGATAGCCATGCTGAAATAAACGGCCAAAGTCACAATAATTGTTATATGAGTCTGACAAGCCACATGAGCTATCGCACTACCTTATCAACCCTCATCAGGCCACAGGGGTCACCACTCTACCTTGCTCGCTCTGATCAAGCCACAGGAGTTATTACAATACCTGCTGTCCGCTGACCGAACCACATGTGTTATCACATTACCTTCTGTCCATGACCAAGCCACAAGATTGATCACAATACACGCCTCACTGGTACCAAGCCACATGGGTTACCATACTACCCCCTGCGTCCTGACCAAGCCACATGGGTTACCATACTACCCCCTGCGTCCTGACCAAGCCACATGGGTTACCAAACTACCCCCTGCGTCCTGACCAAGCCACA
This sequence comes from Arenicola marina, assembly GCA_964019135.1. Lineage (NCBI taxonomy): Eukaryota > Metazoa > Annelida > Polychaeta > Arenicolidae > Arenicola > Arenicola marina. The sequence goes on along the minus strand of OZ025259.1, from coordinate 34,424,028 downwards.
TGGGTTACCATACTACCCCCTGCGTCCTGACCAAGCCACATGGGTTACCATACTACCCCCTGCGTCTTGACCAAGCCACATGGGTTACCATACTACCCCCTGCGTCCTGACCAAGCCACATGGGTTACCAAACTACCCCCTGCGTCCTGACCAAGCCACATGGGTTACCATACTACCCCCTGCGTCCTGACCAAGCCACATGGGTTACCAAACTACCTCCTGCGTCCTGACCAAGCCACATTGGTTAGCGCGCTACCCTATGCACCTTGGCCAAGCCACATGAGTTATCACACTACCTTGTGCACACTGACCAAGCCTCATTGGTTATCACACTACCTCCTGCGTCCTAACCAAGCCACGTTTGTTAGCGCGATACCGTATGCACTGTGACCAAGCCACCAGGGTTACCGCACTACCTTCTGCACATTGACCAAGCCACATGGGTTATCACACTACCTTCCGCACTCTGACCAAACCACATGGATTATCGCACTACCTGCCGCACCCTGGCCAAGCCACATGGGTTATCACACTATCTTCTTCTCCCTGACTAAGCCACATGGGTTATCACACTACAATCTGCACCCTGGCCAAGCCACATGGGTTATCACACTACCTTCTGCCCATTGACCAAGCCACATGGGTTATCACACTACCTTCCTCACCCTGACCAAGCCACATGGGTTATCACACTACCTTCTGCACCCTGACCAAGCCACATTGGTTATCACATCACCTTCAGTGCTCTGACCAAACCGCACGGAACGTTATGATGCCACTCAGGCCCGGGTCCTGTAGTCTCAAGGTATACTGCGTCACAGACCATACATGACCATATCAATGTGTTCTTCTAATTTGCCAGCCCCACTAGCCCAACGTCGGGCTCCATTAATGTAACAGTCGTGGAAACCAAACCAAGTGATTCTTACTTTCAGCGTTTATTCCGGACTGGGCTAGGGGATTGGATTAAACGTACGTGACATATCGACGCAAAAGAAACAACTATTAAACACAGAGAAGTAATACTATATAAAGTATATACATAATGGCACGTCAGTAATAATTAGCAGTAATTATGTTTACACTAAATATAAGGTTATCACGGGCACGCCCGCACACATGCATTCTCACCTACAGGATCCTGTTTCAAATGGAGTAAGAAATACATATGACGACTGTTCTTTCAGTCAGGCACACATATACTAAGACTTTCGAACACTCCCGCCTTTTCGTCTCTGCGGTTGTTACGGGTAACCAGCAGCAAATTGTTCGCCAGGGGGGGCTTCTAAAATGAAGTAATCATATCACAACTATTCGGTATAATTATCTTCCGTCTGATATATTGTCGTTTCGAGTCCTCTGTGGTTCCTATGATGTAGAGGAAAGCCCTGACCAAGCTTATGACAAAAAACTCACTAAAATAACCATGCGTCCTATTGAATTACATAGGAACAAGTCATACCAGTCTACTGAATAATCGTATGCTCGGCTATTGCAATGAGTCGAATTTATTTGCGGACGAGCAAAATGGTTTCCGTAAGCAGAGATCATGTAAAGACTATATTCTTAGTTAAATACATGTTATGAAAAACAGATTAGAGGCCAATGTTCTGTGCCTTCATATATCTAGAAAAGGCATGCGACTGTGTTCATCGGGACATGCTTTGCTATAAGTTACTATGTAATATCGATGGTGAAATATATTACGCTATGATAGTTGTATAGGGACACTGTTACTGTTACAGCAGTCACACTTGGGGAGGGTGTCTGTGAGACCTGGTTCGAGGTCTCGTGCGGGGTGAGGCAGGGTGATACGCTATCCTCGACTCTATTTCGTTGTTCATTATCGACATCGTGGTTTTCCTTGCATCTAAGTGAGGAAATCATTTAAATTGTCTTCTCTATGCTGATGACATGGGTTTAATAGCGGAGACTGAAGAAACTTGGAACCTTAACTGCAGAATAAAAGTAAATGAAAAAAAAATCGCCAGAGAGGTTGAACCGGTAGAGCGGTTGACTCAAATCCTTTACAAATTGTGTCGCATTATACATATTTGGGTATTATTCTAGACGAGCACCTTAGATTTGATGTATGCTGCCAAACTCTCCCGGATTTTGCCTGCGGTATTTTAGGTCCAATACTTTTGCGCCATACTGTAGTTTGCTCGCGTGAGTTGCTATAGCAACCACAGCGGTGATGTCACCGCTGGGGTTGAGTTTAGCAGTTAGTTAGTCAGTCAGCGGCGTTACGGGAGGACGGGATTTTTAGCTAGCTAGCTAGGAGGGGAGTAGGCCTTTTATTTAGTCGGGATTCACCGCCTCGCGGAGCAAGAGGCTGGCAGACAGTAAACAAACTGCTGCCAGGTAAGTTACACAGTTATCGGAGTTGTGCCCAACGTCATCGAGGCGTCGCTGCAGGCAAACCGCGATTACCAGTCACTGTTGGCTACCCCAACCGGGTTTTTGACAGACCCAAAGGCAAAGGTTCTCCCGGAGGACGAATGCCGAAAAGGATGGGAGAGCAGGAGGATGTGTGCAATTGGCCACCCATCTATATCAGTGACATCAGGTGGGTTTTGCGTATACATACACCAGTAACTTACACTACATGTAAGGCTGCATCATAACACAGGACAGGTGCTCAAATCAGGTGATGAGTGATAGAAATCTACCTGATCAGGGGGGATACTGAACAGGGGGGATACTTTTTTGGGGGATATTTATCGATATAATTCCAGGTTCAATGCGAAAACCTGTTGCCTATTTACCTTAATTCATTATGGCATTCTGCGAATTCTTAGATATTCGCGATTTCACCATTAAAGGTTTTTTTTTCATGCCCAGCTTTTAAATATCCTCATCTTGGAGATTTTTATATTATTCTCTGTAATTCTTGGGGATTTGTGATTTAGAGGGGATATCCCATCCCTCCTTTTCTTATTTCATATTTCCTTTCACTTTAAATAGTTTGCTTTGGTCTAATAAAATTGTTGGACTGGACAGTACCCCTCTGCTCCATATGTGTTATCATGCCTATGGTTTAAATGGTGCTCAAGGAATATCACACCTCTATAATCTATCACAATCAGCTGATTTGACAATCTGTACTCATATGATAAAGTGCATATAATTAATGGGACATTAATTTATATGAAATATTGCGTATTCTGTATACTTTTTTTTTAAAGCTGTTTATATATATTTACAATGCATCTTCATGTGGTGCAACAAATAACACCGGATGCGAACCTATTACTGGTTATATATATTATGCATTGTTTGGCAGGCAGGATCATCAAATATATTATGGAGTCTGGCGCTAATGCTGACATTGAGGCCACATCAGCCAAAGAAAAAGAAATGATCTAGACTCTAATAGGAAAAATATTAATAATAAATGAAAAAAAAATTCAAGTTAGTAATTGATAGATATCCCAGAAGATCTTGCCATGAGGGTAACCGATATACATATAGCCAGATCTAGCATTTTTAAAAGGGGTTAGGTGGGGGGGCTACTTTTAGGTATGTTAAACACTCTGCTCACTGGATTGGTTGGTCTTAACCATTTTTTTTACCACTTAGGAGGGGTCCAAAACTTATTCATATTGCTTCCTTGGCGCAAGTGCCCCCAGGCAAGCCCGCTTCTCTAGGGGCACAACGGTAACAATGTTAGAACCCTTCGACGTTAGTAGGGAATCGACTGTAGCTTTTATTATAATGTGTCCTCGAGCAACATAGCGAGCGTAGCGAGCTCTTTAGATAACACACACGTAAAAAACTGACAAAATCTGTATCTCAATCCCATACTGTAAAGCGCGAAAAAAAATCAACGGGAAGTTGACCCCCAGTGGTGTGACATGCGCATGCGTTTAAATGCATTCTGGGAAATTTCATGTTTGTTTTTTTGTCAAAAACTTATATGCAGCTCAAACCCCCACATTAACAAACGAATGTACATAATTGGTAGATAATTTAAATACAAAAACATAATTCCAACTGATGAAACGCTGATCATAGCGACAACATGCATGTTTCCTCCTCTCTCCTGACAGAGGGCGCTCAACACGCGCGCGCGATGCATTCGCTTGGTGGCAGCACAAGTCGAACGCGCAGACGACAGTTTCAGATTTGTCAGCAGTTTACCAGGCTTCGTTGATGTTACAACATTTTCAAGTCTAGCCTTTGTCAATTTAAATCAAGGTTGGTGATACATTAAAGTGCTAAGGTAACTTATTTGTGTAATATTTAGATCTAGCCTAGGAGTTAGATCTATTTGACAGTTCATCAGGCGCCAGTGTAGGATCCATAGAACAGTTTTGACCCTGACCAGGGGACCATTTGACTCTTTTAGCTAATGTTTACTGAGCCTTTCAGTAACATAGACTTCTAATTGACTAATATAGATCTAGCTGGAAGTTAAGTTAATGTAAGTTCCCTAGATCTAGTTTAAGTTGGATCTAAGCTTTAAACAATTTGAGGCAAAAATTGCTTCGTTAACGCGTTACATGTTCTAGATCTAAGCTTAGGCCTAGATCCAGATCTAGATCCGTTAGGTCTACAATCTAGTTCAGCTTTTGTCAATATAGATCAAGGTTGGTGATCCAAAAGGTGCTAGATCTAACGTCACATTTAGGCTATAATCATATGACTTTCACCACTTATTTGTGTCACATTAAATTAACTGGGTTATTTGACAGTTCATCAGGCATCCGTGCAGGATCCGTCAAGAAATTTGTACTGGTTCCTGGACAAGCTAAGGGAACCATTTGATTGGGACAACCGTCTTTTAGCCTTTCATTAAAATAGACTTCTAATGCAGATCTAGCTGGAAATTAATGTAAGACTTACTAAGCTTAAAGTTACATGTGGAGCTGGCCGTTGCAACGGCTGTACCAAAATAAACATAAACAGGAAATGTTACCTTTGACCACAAGCAGTGTCAACGGCCACCGCCAAAGAAAAAGTGGCGCTCCGGACGCTTCTATTGTCTCATATAATTTAGCGCTTGGGCCCCCTGTCGGTGGCACCGGTAAACGACTTGCTTACACACGTTTATGACGTTTCAAATCAGCACAAGTTTTCATTTTTGTGGCGGACAATTCATGAATTTGAAATTTTTTCCTCATTGGCAGATAATTGGTGAGCGATATGGTAGGTGTTTATTGTCTGTTATGAACCTTAAGGCCTAAGGTTTGTGTTCTTATACGCAAATTTGGCATTCAAAAACAGCGAAACAATTCCACATGCAACTTTAAGTTGGATCAAAGCTTTAAAAAAAATTGAGGCAAAAATTGCTGTTGTTTGGCGGATTTTTAACAAATTTTTTAATTAAGCTTAGTTTACATCTAGAGATAAGTTAGATCTATTAAGATCTTCGAACATCTATCCATTGGCATTCTTTAATATAAGCTTACTTTAAAAAGTAACCTTACTCTAATTATCGAATCAAAGCAACATCTGTGTTCATTCAAACGGGTTGTTTGAAAGTTCATTATGCGTCCGTGTAGGATCCGTCAAATAACTAACTTCTAATATAGATTAGCTAGAAGGTAATATACAAAGCTGGATCCAAGCTTTAAACAATTTGGCGCAAAAATTGCTTTTTTTTTTGGTTTATAACAAACCCTTCAGTTAAGATTAGCCTACATCTAGAGATAAGTTATCAAGATCTTCGAAAATCTATCCATTAGCATTCTTCATTATATTTAAAAAGTAGTAAGTTCTTACAGTAGTCCAATTATCAAATCAAAACAAGTTGTGCTCCCTTTCTTTAGCACATCTACTTCAAAACTAAAAGCTTCTATCACAGCTGCGTGTCATTTGGGATCTCTGTCTATCGTAGACTACTTCTTGCTGGTTTTGCTGCGTTGAATGAGGGCGGACCACCCTTACTTAAAAAAATATTCACAGTACTTTGCTTCACACTGGGTAACCGTAACACAACCCAGTCAACCAGTCGTCCAGTTTCAAATTCTAGAGATCTTGAGCATAATTACTCACGCTCATTACATGAGCTGAGTCGTGAAATCAAAGTCCAAATCAGGGAGCAGGAAGGCAGGAACATAACTATTGCCGGCCACATCTATCTGACCATGGCACTCCAACTACACCATGCAATGATCCCTCCCCATAAAACACTGCACTTTTAAACTTTGAGAACAAACATTTTCGGTCAGTCAATGTACCAGGGGATGGAAATTGATTTCATTGCCTTAGCCTATGTTTAGATGGCAATTTCTCTCGAACAAAACTTTACAGATCACAAATAAAGCAACCTAGGGTAATAGGAACCTAAATCATGACAGATTCGGTCAGGGGCAGGTCACTTGACTACAAATCAAATGTACTACTAGACTACTAGATTTACTTTTTCAGTACCAAAACTTTGATATTAAATAGACAAAATAGCATAATATGTAAAACTTCACCTTTAAAAAGAACAAGTCATAACTAAGGTTATGAGAAACAGTTTAGCCCAGTTATCATCAGTGGGGGTCCAAAAAATTGCTTCACAACAAAGTCAAAGTCTACGCTCGCCTTCTAGGTTTTACCTACAACATATTAGTGTTTACGTATTCTATATACCTTGTTCTATCATCTGACATCAAAAAAGTGTGTCGACACTAGGTTGTTTCGATTATATTTTCGCGAAGAAATGTTGGAGCACACAACTGTTCCCGACCAGCCGTCCGCCATATTTGTTTTTGGCGGATGCCGGTACCTGTGAATGCGAGTTGGTTCCTCCTCTCCGTCAGCATATGACTCTCCGCTAGAGGGCCTTGTCAGTCGCTCACTTTGAACTTAAGGACAACAGCAGCGCCCTCTTTCACAGGTTATTGACTGTTACAAAGTTTGGGACCCAGGCTACCAATGGTTCAAATGGTGGCGGGATTCGCCAGGTGGCGCTGCATACGCATGGCGGTTGGTAGGGAAAAGTCGCATGCTCCAACATTTGTTCGCGAAAATATGACTGCAACAATCTAGTATTGACACACTTTCTTGATGTCAGAAGATAGAACAAGGTATATAGAATACGTAAGCACTAGTATTGTTCGCGCCCAAAGTATAATAAAAGCTACAGTCGATTCCCTACTAACGTCGAAGGATTTTAACATTGTTACCGTTGTGCCCCTAGAGAAGCGGGCTTGCCTGGGGGCACTTGCGCCAAACTGCTTCCTAGCCCTACCTAAAAATATGATATAACCCCAAAGTGTGTTTACTTTTCAGTGAATACTTGATGAATGCTCATCCAGACGATCTGCAACATCGTCTTTTAAATGAATACAAAGAGGGCAAAGCATGTAGGTACTGTATACACATTTAACAATTTGACTTAAGTTACTTATTTACTTTTAAGCAATTCTTGAGTACTAGACATCTTGATTACCAGGGTACCGGTATTCCAAATTATATTAATATGCAGTTCAATGTTTCAATGTCTAGAAATCTTCAGTCTTTATTTATTTCAAGACAGCTGTTCACTTACTTTGATTAAGTAATTCTTTCGTATTCCATTATATAACTATACAGTTCTTTCAGGGAACCTTTATTTCAACGATGTCATCCAATATTTTGTTGAATCCTCCGTTGTTGTTCTTTCAGACTGGAAACTTCTAAAGTGGATGGAGTCTGGAACACTACTTAAGTTCAAGTTTTACTTACATTTTCATTTCAATTAACATCCTGTATTAAGTCTATTACTGTATACTAGTATAAAATAAGGTATAAAACAACTTTCTTGTAAGTTTTGCATTACTTTTATATTATGCCACTGTGTACTGCATTATTAGGCAGAGGTCAGTTATGATTCATAGGAATGCTACTGTTACCATTTAAATTTAAGCTCCACCCAATTGCAATTTCTATAATATTTGAGGTATAAAAGTGCCACATGTATAATGACAGGATGCATGACAGGCATTCTGCAATGCTTATAAGCTAGTATAAGCTTAGATTTAAAAAATTGTTGCACTTCTAAACACAGATACTTCACCAGTGAATGGCTAAAGGAGGTCTTCTATCACGAAATCAACGCGGACTCTGCCTACTGCTTCCTTAAAGCAGAGTGCACACCCTCAATGCGTGTGAATGATGGGACCCATAAAGTATGGGTGTGTGCAAAGAAGGGTATAGTATCAGAGGGGTGCCAGATTGCCAGTGCCTATTGCACATGTGCCACAGGGTAAGTTTTTGTAGATGTTACAAGTTAGTAATACACACTGACAACAATTTTGTATGACATGGATTTATTCATTTTTTTGCATGGTCACATTCGATACGAATCACACAGACCTTCTAGTCCTGTTTGCGATGTTATCAGGTTATATAGGCATTCATTACCGTGAACCGTTTGAGTTCTACTGTGTCAGTTATCAGAGCACACATTCTTTCGAAACCTAATTAAAGTTACATATTTTTGTAAGTGTAATACATGATACACACATAGGTCCGGACTTTTTCCTACACACACTGCATTACCGTACATGCAATCACTTTCTTTACAGACTCTCTGGTACGTGCAATCACGTAGCTGGTGTGTTATTTCGAGTGGAGGCAGCCGTTCGATCAGGCCTGACTAATCCGTCAAAGACCTCACTTCCCTGCTCGTGGCACATCCCAGCGAAGGCTACCAAAGGTGTAGAGCCGAGAAAGCATGGTGACGTAGATTTCAAATTGCAGAAATATGGCAAAACAAGTAAGATTACTTCCTTAAATGTTTACATGCCTTCATAAGACTTAAATTAGTACACTGTTACCCCGTAATGACAATAAAGGAAAAAAAACGAGCGTAATTACATGTATAGTAGTATAAGAGCATTTTACAGGCCATGGCGATGCATAAAATGATTGTTGCATACACCATAAAGGGATACTAACTGTAAACAGTTATTACAATCAAAGTCGGTTGATCCACAGGTATAGATCCAAGCCTACCATATTCTGTAAAAACTAATTCAGTATGGTTCATTATATACTGAGTTGATATCAGTTCATAGGATACAACTTAAGGAAGCTTTATTTTTATTTTTCAGCTACAAGACCCCTGGTGTCGACAGCTCGAAAGCTTTTTCAGCCAGTGCAGCCACAGCATGCTGTAGCGACAGAGACCAGACGAGAACGATTATTTACACGCCTGAAGCCTATCGTTCCACAGTCGTGTCTGTTCCCTCAACCAAGCTCTAATCAACACGTCGAGAACGTCCTTGAGCCGGTTGCTCTCTTTGACATTGCACGTGCCACGGATGGTTCTGTTGAAATGTTTCTACCTGCCATTCCCACTTATTCTCCCCAGTGTATTCATGTAATTCAACAACAGACAGTTAGCCAAAGCACATCCCCTTTGTGGGTGGAATCAAGGCTTGGTCGCCTCACGGCGTCAAATTTCCACCGCATACAGACTAGGTGTGAAAGCCTTAAACGAAACCCTCAGGCTGACACAAGGTCTCTCGTTGACGAAATTCTGGGACTTAAATCCGCCCCCCCAAATCTTCCCCAACTTAAATATGGGCGCGCAATGGAGATAAGTGCTGAGAGGACATACAAACAATATTTGAGGACAACCGGACACAAGAACGTATTTCTTGCTCGAAGTGGGCTGTTTCTAGATTCGGCACAGGGTTTCGTGGCAGCCTCCCCGGATTTTCTTGTGACCTGTTGTTGTGGGTCCGGTTTAATGGAGTGTAAAGCCCCCTACTCCCTTCGAGACAAAAATCCCATGATGCACCTCCCTGAGTATCTTGTCAGGGAAGGTGACGTCGTAACTGACCATGGACACGTTGTTGTAAGAATAACGTTCGACCAGAAATTCTGGGAAAGTCTTTGTGCAGACCTTAAATTCTTTTTTATAGGATTTGTCGTTCCACGTTTACTGGAGACTGCGAAAGGGAGCACGGAGGGCGGAAGCAAGGAGGAAGGCCGGCAGACGATGAGAGATGTGGAGGCATCGGTCAGTGGAGCGAGTCAGCAGGTGAGGGGAGATGTGGAGGCACCAGTGAGTGGGGCAAGGCAGCAGGTGAGGGGAGATGTGGAGGCACCGGTCAGTAGAGCGAGTCAGCAGGTGAGGGGTGAGGTGAAGGCACCGGTCAGTGGAGCGAGTCAGCAGGTGAGGGGTGAAGTGGAGGCACCGGTCAGTGGAGCGAGTCAGCAGGTGAGGGGAGATGTGGAGGCACCGGTGAGTGGGGCAAGGCAGCAGGTGAGGGGTGAGGTGGAGGCACCGGTCAGTGGAGCGAGTCAGCAGGTGAGGGGAGATGTGGAGGTACCGGTGAGTGGGGCAAGGCAGCAGGTGAGGGGAGAGGTGGCGGCACCGGTCAGTGGAGTGAGTCAGCAGGTAAGGGGTGAGGTGGAGGCACCGGTCAGTGGAGCGAGTCAGCAGGTGAGGGGAGATGTGGCGGCACCGGCGAGTGGGGCAAGGCAGCAGGTGAGGGGAGAGGTGGCGGCACCGGTCAGTGAAGCGAGTCAGCAGGTGAGGGGTGAGGTGGAGGCACCAGTGAGTGGGGCAAGGCAGCAGGTGAGGGGAGATGTGGAGGCACTGGTGAGTGGGGCAAGGCAGCAGGTGAGGGGAGATGTGGAGGCACCGGTGAGTGGGGCAAGGCAGCAGGTGAGGGGAGATGTGGAGGCACCGGTGAGTGGGGCAAGGCAGCAGGTGAGGGGAGAGGTGGCGGCACCGGTCAATGGAGCAAGGAACCAGCAGGTGAGGGGAGAGGTGGAAGTAAAGGTGAGTGGGGCAAGGCAGCAGACGAGGGGAAAGTTGGAGGCACAGGTCAGTGGTTCTGTGCAAGCTACTGGCAGTCAACACTTTTGCCCCAGCTGCAATAATCCTTGCGTAGAGATCCCAGAATCGTTCGGACAGTGTAGCATATGTTGCGATCGTTGCGACTCTTGGTTTCACCTTAGGTGCGTTGGAATAATGTCAAAAGCAGCACTTCATAAGGCAGAGCGATCTGAGTGGAATTGTATCAACTGCAAATAGAAAGCGCTGACGTATTCCCTAAACGAAATTTCCTTCCATGGGGTAACCAGAAACCTAATTGGTGAGCATTTATCGCTTGACCAACGACGGATAATGGTTACAAATTGCGCCACAGATCATGATGATGTCATCCAGGAGTGCCACCATCGTGATCGGAAGTTCAAATTTCAACAATCGAAAAGTGTTTAGACGCCTAATCGCTTGCTCTACATAAATCCGCTTATTTGCGACCAACTTCGTCTGTTTGACCTTATCCTTTAAGAATTGTGAACCGCCTCGCTTCCCAGGGAGGACTCTGAGGTTTGCGAAGCGTAATGCCAAATCCTCCTGAATAGAGGAAAAACCTTTGTCTGCGAGGACTTCGGTGTAGTTTTCGACGATGTCTAGAAAGCCGGAGTTCTTTGTGATGTGCTTATCAGACGCTCTGCGGACATAACAATGTGAAATGAAATTGAATTGTCCATTTGGGATTATGTCTACCAGTATTTTAGCTGTGTTATGGTGTTTATAGTCCGACCAAGTGACTGCTGCTGCCAAAAGATCTTTTGGTTTCTCGAGAAATGCCTCCGTACAATCAATGATGTGGTGAACCTTTCCCATACCTGCTGACTTAAAACTCTCTGGCATAAGTTCGGAGATGGTTTCTGGCTCTGGGTGGTACACTAAGCATTTGAGCTCCTGTGCCAGGAACTTGACCCATGTAGTTACGATGCGTGTAACAGAGGATTTTGAGATGCCGAATCGATCCCCCAAGTCTTCATTTGTCAATCTCAAGCGCAGCTTCATCAAACACATCAAAAACTCGTCTTTGCTGTTTACGGCCCTTTGGCGACCAAATTTTCGGGGAGATGAGCGAAATCTCCTTCCAACAATTGAACTAACAACTTTTGGTCCCCTCCAATATCTGAGTTTCTTGACATTATTTTCCATTTCTCCATGTATAGCGTCAAAGGTTTGCCTTGTAGGCAGTCCTGTATAAAATCTAATTTTTTTGTCACTTTGGAGGCTTTTGTGACTAAAACCCTTGTTCTGCTCGCTGAGCGCAGAACGACACTTCTTAAGTTCACGCTCCAAAGCAACCGTGTTGGCTTTCAGACTGAGACATTGGTGCTCCTACTGGGTACAACGCCTGCACTCCCAGGCTTGTCCTTGTGATTCTCCTTCGCAATAGTCTTGATCAAATACCGGTTGAACAGTAACACTGTGTGTTTCCACGCAGCTGACATCTGATTGCAGCGCACTGATGTTGGCGTCCTCGGTACTGTCAGGTACTTGGTTGTCTTTTTTATTCACTGATAAACTGGGCTGTAAATCAGGGGCCTGACGCACTCTGGTGGTTGGTGGTGGTCGCTCGACTGGTTTCTTGCGTTTAACTGTCTTCGTTGACGCCTTTGAAGCATAACCAAGATTGAGGGTTGGATCTGGGTGTAAAGACGTTGGCTGCTTTTCTGGGAAATGTTCGCTGCAAACTCTGCTGTTATTCGTTGGAATCCAGATTTTTGTCATCGAGTCTTGCTGTAGTCTATTTATTAGGCGTGTCCAACGTTGTCTTCCATCTGAGTCTTTCCTGTCAGTTGGAAAAGGGAACAGCAGGAAAGGTGGTTCACAGGTACAGGTGTAGACATTACGAAGACAGTTGCGCTCAGTACAATGTCCCTTTAGCCATACACCCAGCTTATAGCCGGGAATTGCTACATTCAAGGGCCGAGCAATTCCGATTTCCAGGTATTTTTTAGCGTAGGCTTTTGTACAAATCTGTGGTTGTATTAATCGCCACGAGTTTGTGATTGATCTGCAAAGCAACAACAGGTGTTTTACTATGCAGTATGTGGTTGATGTGGCTACATTTCTACATTTTCAGCACTGTTTGTGACTGTTAGCATGGCATATATGTCATATATGTTGAAAATGTGAAATCATTAACTAGGCCTGAATAAAAGAAATCATGAAATGACTATTATTTGTTTTGTTGGTTTATTGCACTACCTCAGCCTCGTAAACAATTATACCAAGGGCATCCCCAGGGGGGCCCTCACCTTAAAAAATGTACATTGGAAAACTGGGCATGACACCAATTTGGAGTGTTTTCAGACACATATAGATACTGAATAATATTAACTATAAAAAATTATCATATGCATACAGTGTTTAGATTAACCAAAAGAACGGAATGACCTAGTGCTTATGCCAAAAGAAAGAATATATTTCTGACGAAATTAGTTCTTGGTTTGTTTTGTTTTTTTGGCAGGCAACTCTATATCAAATCCAATATTATTATTTTTTAAATATACCGGGTATCTTACATGAGATCCACGAAGGCCTTTTCCTCTGGCCTTCACATTCATATGACCTGGCTGGATACATCTTTACATCTCCATAACAAATCCACATTTATTTACAAATATTAGGCATTAAAGTCCTTTTTTTTTTTATTATAATCTTCGATGCAAAGGCCAATGAATATAGTATGTCCTATGAACAGATAAATAAAACAATTAATTTCTGGTTAGGGTACTTTATATTTATTTCCTATAGAAGTTTATGAGGCAATAATATATATTTCAATTATACATTGATCATTAGTAGGTTAACATGATTTGGCATTGCAATGAGTGAGTATTTCAGTCTCCCATGCCTAGATTTTTATTTGAATAAAGTTACTTGTATAAACCATCCACAGTAAATTTTACCCTAACTGTAAAAAAATAATCACTAACAGAGCTTGGCGCAAGTACCCCCCGACAAGCCTGTTTCTCTACGCTAGAGAAGCAGGCTTGACTGGGGACACTTGCGCCTATAACAGAGCATGCAATGGTATCACAATGGGCTGTTGCTTAGCGAGTGTGAGAAAGTTATTTCCTGCATTGTACGATATATAATAATGAGGGGGGGGGGCTGTTTAGGTACATATTGTTTGGGGGCATATATGTTCAATCCAAATAATGCCTGTTTTGAGCTACATGTCTATCTGAGACTGAACAAGGTTCTCCATCCTAAAATCAAGATATTATTTACGTTACTACCAGTAGATATGCTATTAATTGTCCCCCGCCCCCCCCCCCCCCCCCGCTGGATATAATATATATTCTGTGCTAATCACATGAATTCATTTTTAATCAAGAGACCGGCAGGTTGGATTAACTCATTGAAGCCATCAGTCCTACACTGAGTTCTAGTTTATCCCGGACATCGTATCGATGGCAACTATGTGTCAAAATAGAAAGTAGAAAAATTTGACAGCCAGCTGTTCAATGTTTGTAAACACCATCTGGTACCCGGTATAACATGCAGTTATGCTGTCAATCTGTCCAGTCAACGTTTCACTGGTACACACCAATAAGATGACACTGACAGTAAACTCTTCCAACAATCCAGGCCTACTTACATAAAACTTCTTCAGGTGGTTTTTCAGCAACACAGTTAACAAGAACATGTCACGAAAGGTTGACAAACAAGTGCTGACACCATGTTCCGGCCGGCTGATGCTCGCATGACCTTTGACCTCGTAGAAACCAAGATGGCGGATCGGAATTGGAAATTCGAGTATTGGTTACAAGACATTTCAGGCGAAATAATCAGGCCTGTGTTCGGCATACAACACGATATAGCAGGAAGGTGATGGGCCGATCTGGTGGAGATGGTCTATGTACTTTGTGTGTAATGTGAAACCAGGCCAAGCCTGCCATGCACAACAAACCCTCATCAGCCATTGACTCCTCTGTCTAGTTTCCGTGGAAGTATACGATTGAGGCTTACGTGGTAAAGAAACAGCTAATTGCTGTATTAACCTTCGCACAAAGTAACAGGTGGTGTTAATTGATCTGTCTTGTATTGCGTACTTTCCACAGTGGCTTTATCTGCTTATTACAGAGAAACGTAGGCCCGATACTGCATATTTAAAAGGGTGAAGAGTGTTCCGCTAGAGAGCAGGCAATGTCGTTCGACAGTTGTACAGGTTTAGAGGATGGGGAACTACACTTTATATTCAGTCCCTCCTTATGGCATTAGGACTATCTAAAGGTTCTTACCCCCCCCCCCCTCCCCAATCACGTCTCGCCCCCCCCCCCCCTCCTCCTAATCCATCCCCTCCCTTGTCAGCTCCATCCATCCCCATGTCTGCTCCTTTTCCTCTCGCGTCAGCCCCATCAACTACCGTGTTAGCTCCCTCCCCTCTAGAGTCAGCTCCACCCCCCCCCCCCCGTGTCACCTCGATCGAATACAGTGTAATCTCCATCCCCTCTCGTGTCAGCTCCATCCCCTCCAGTGTCAGCTCCATCCCCTCCCGTGTCATCTCCATCCCCTCCCGTGTCAGCTCCATCCTCTCCCGTGTCAGCTCCATCCCCTCCAGTGTCAGCTTCATCCTCTCCCTTGTCAGCTCCATCCCCTCCCGTGTCAGCTCCATCCCCTCCAGTGTCAGCTCCATCCCCTCCAGTGCTGGCTCCAAACTATCCCCTGTCAGCCCCATCCCCTCCTTTGTCAGCTCTATCCCATTTAGAGCTAACCATTTCGCAATTGTGATAACTTTTGTGTCTTACATATCTGTCGTAACGCCATATCTGTCCGAATAGGTAAGAACAAAATGTTATGTTGCGCAAGTAGCATATTTCATATGACATTTGTTTAATGTTCACTAATGCATACTAATGATAGCAAAACGGCATTTCCTTCTTTCTATGTGAAATGAAATTGCGACATTGGGAGATGTCTTTGGTCATCATCCAAGGTTGTTGTGCGCACTGAGGGCATATCGGCCGCTGAGCAGGTCGCGGGCCACAATCTTGGTGAACTGTCTATTGTGAATTGAACATGTGAATTACGATTGTCTCCAGTTGCGCAGGGAGCTTCCTGTACCGCGGGTACATTGGCTGCTGGCGATGTGGTTGGCCTCGGTGGCTTCACACACACCATGCCCAGCGAGGACCAGTACCTGGCTAGCACATACGTTGGGGCTAGCAATGCGGACCAGTGTAAGGTAGGCTCACTGCCACACAAGGCATATTAGGGGGATTTATCAGCAAAGTGTTCATCTTGAGCACACGAATTATATGAATTTATGTTTTATATGATGAAAACGTTCGTAGTTTAATGTATGAGTGATTTGCCCTGCCATCAGTAACTGTACTATGAAGATGTTGTGTGTATAAATGTGGCAGAACTTATGCGTTAAGAACTGGATTATAAGCCGTTTTAGTGGTAAAGTATGTGGAATAATTCTATGTATGGTGCTACTGATGCCCACTCAGATAAGAGCCTGGGTAGTTAGTCAACATGTAAACCATCTTTTCTAAAACGTAGTGTACATAGTATAGGTATGCGAGTGCCTCGTGAGATAAACCAAGGAAGATCATCTTGTTTTCATGCGATTGTGCATTTTACTTTCTTTATGTTCTAGTTCAAGATCTTGTTTAGGACGCGGGATGACCCAAATGTCCCCGGAAGCCAGTTGATTAAATGGATGTCTATTCAATTTGGAGTCCACCAAAAGAATCCGTCCAAGTACGAAAGGGAGTTTGTGGTGTCAAAGCCTCAGGGAACGGTAAACGTGCGAGGACGGGGATTGGGCGTGAGTTGTTTGTATCATTGTGGCTATCGTGGCAGTGAAATTATTTGTCAGGCTTTTCTCATTGGGATAACAAGATATTTGCCAATTTTATGAGTTCATTCTGCTTTAACTTTTTATCGTATTACTTTGTAAGTGAATGTGAGTATGGCTATGTGATATTATTGTGCGCTGTTGCACATCAATGAAAATAGCTTTATGCGAAAATAGTAAATATGCATACGTATTCAATAATGTAAAACTTTGCGAAAATAAAATTAAAAGTGTGAGTAAGTTATTAAGTGAGTAAGTTATAGCATGATAACATCTCTTTCAGTCCACTGTAGCGGCTGACGGATGTTACGAGACAGGACCGTTTCCAGAACCTTGGTCCTTCTGCCTGACCACCGATTCGTCCGGGTGTTGGATCATTTCCTTTGACGTACTTACCATAGGCTGCGAGGGAACAGTCGCCTACTGCGAGACAGGTACGGGCAACAACATCAGCGGTCACGACCAGGTTTACATGTCTATGTCTAGCCGGTACTACAGCGGCCGTCTGCATGGCATGTGTGGAAATTACAATGGCCCTCCTGATTGCAACATCGGCAACGTGGATCCGGTGACTTGCGCCGTTTGATGCAGTCACGTGGGACTCCCAGATGCCATTTCAAGCATGAAAATCTCATTCAACTTCCCGGATTTTCCTTATCATAATCGATACTGCCGAAATGTCGAAACCCACGTCTGAAGTATTGGCAAACGAATATGAATAATCATTATTCATTTTAAAGTCTAAGCAACCCTATAAGGTGTATCGTTAGCATTACGGAAGCCTTGTCTGTAGTATTTGTATCAGAGCAATGTCCAAATCGTGTTCTGGATAATCATGCTGAAATAAACGGCCAAAGTCACCATATTTGTTATATGAGTTCGACCAAGCCACATGACCTATCGCACTACCTTATCAACACTGATCAAACCACGAGAGTTATCTCACTACTTTCCGCACACTGACCAAGCCACATGAGTTATCACACTACCGACTGTACTCTGACCGAGCCACATGGGTTATTACATTACATTCTGTACCATGACAAAGCCACATGGGTTATCATACTACCTTCTGCACACTGACCAAGCCACATGGGTTATCACACTACCTTCTGCACTCTGACCAAGCCACAGGAATTATCACACTACCTTCTGCACACTGCCCAACCCACATGGGTTATCACACTACCTTCTGCACACTGACCAAGCCACATGGGTTATCACACTACCTTCTGCGCACTGACCAAGCCACATGGATTATCACACTATCTTCTGCACACTGACCAAGCCACATGGGTTATCACACTATCTTCTGCACACTGACCAAGCCACATGGGTTATCACACTACCTTCTGCACACTGACCAAGCGACATGGGTTATCACACTACCTTCTGCACACTGACTAAGCCACTTGGGTTATCACACTACCTTCTGCACACTGACCAAGTCACATGGGTTATCGCACTACCTTCTGCACACTGACCAAGCGACATGGGTTATCACACTACCTTCTGCACACTGACTAAGCCACTTGGGGTATCACACTACCTTCTGCACACTGACCAAGCCACATGGGTTATCACACTACCTTCTGCACACTGACTAAGCCACATGGGTTATCACACTACCTTCTGCACACTGACCAAGCCACATGGGTTATCACACTACCTTCTGCAAACTGACCAAGCCACATGGGTTATCACACTACTTTCTGCGCCCTGACCAAGCCACATGGGTTATCACACTACCTTCTGCACTCTGACCAAGCCACATGGGTTATCACACTACCTTCTGCACACTGACGCAGCCCCATGGGTTATCGCACTGACTTCTGAACTCTGAGCAAGCCAGATGGGTTATCACACTACCTTCTGCGCCCTGACCAAGCCACATGGGTTATCACACTACCTTCTGCACTCTGACCAAGCCACATGGGTTATCACACTACCTCCTGCATTCTGACCAAGCCACATGGGTTATCACACTACCTTCTGCGTCCCGACCAAGCCACATGGGTTATCACACTACCTTCTGCACACTGACAAAGCCACATGGGTTATCACACTACCTTCT
Source organism: Arenicola marina (assembly GCA_964019135.1). NCBI lineage: Eukaryota > Metazoa > Annelida > Polychaeta > Arenicolidae > Arenicola > Arenicola marina. The sequence goes on along the minus strand of OZ025259.1, from coordinate 34,405,392 downwards.
GCACTCTGACCAAGCCACATGGGTTATCACACTACCTTCTGCACACTGACAAAGCCACATGGGTTATCACACTACCTTCTGCACACTGACAAAGCCACATGGGTTATCACACTACCTTCTGCGCCCTGACCAAGCCACATGGGTCATCACACTACCTTCTGCACTCTGACCAAGCCACATGGGTTATCACACTACCTTCTGCACACTGACAAAGCCACATGGGTTATCACACTACCTTTTGCACACTGACCAAGCCACATGGGTTATCACACTACCTTCTGCACACTGAAAAAGTCACATGGGTTATCACACTACCTTACGCACCATGACCAAGCCACATGGGTTATCACACTACCTTACGCACCATGACCAAGCCACATTGGTTATCACACTACATTCTGCGCACTGACCAAGCCACATGGGTTATCACACTACCTTCTGCACACTGACCAAGCCACATGGGTTATCACACTACCTTCTGCGCCCTGACCAAGCCACATGGGTTATCACACTACCTTCTGCACTCTGACCAAGCCACATGGGTTATCACACTACCTTTTGCACTCTGACCAAGCCACATAAGTAATCACACTACCTTCCGTATCCTGACCAAGTCACATGGGTTATCACACTACCTTCTGCACTCTGACCAAGCCACATGGGTTATCACACTACCTTCTGCACTCTGACCAAGCCACATAGGTAATCACACTACCTTCTGCACACTGACCAAGCCACATGGGTTATCACACTACCTTCTGCGCCCTGATCAAGCCACATGGGTTATCACACTACCTTCCGCACACTGACCAAGCCACAAGCTTGATTGCAATACATTCTTCACTGTGACCAAGACACATGGTGCATCACATTACCTTCTGCACTCTGACCTAGCCACATGGGTTATCACACTACCTTCTGCGCCCTGACCAAGCCACATGGGTTATCACACTACCTTCCGCACACTGACCAAGCCACAAGCTTGATTGCAATTTATTCTTCACTGTGACCAAGACACATGGTGCATCACATTACCTTCTGCACTCTGACCTAGCCACATAAGTAATCACACTACCTTCTGCACACTGACCAAGCCACATGGGTTATCACACTACCTTCTGCGCCCTGACCAAGCCACATGGTTTATCACACTACCTTCCGCACACTGACCAAGCCACAAGCTTGATTACAATACATCCTGCACTGTGACCAAGACACATGGTGCATCACATTACCTTCTGCACTCTGACCTAGCCACATGGGTTATCACACTACCTTCTGCACTCTGACCTAGCCACATCACACAACCGGCATCACTCTGACACAATCACATTGCGTGTCACACTACCTTCTTGACCCTGAACAAACCGCATGGAACGCTATGATGCCACCAAAGACCTTACTATGATAAGACGCCACACTCAGCGGGCCCAATGGTTATCGCGCGACTGCAGCGCCGCCAAGTGGATGGAGTTAGATGCCCGCTGTCAAAACAATGTCGGGTGAAACGACTGGCTGCTGCTACTCAACCTATTGTTTAGCGTTTTGGCTGCAGCAACAACAAAAAACAGCAACCCGAACTATCATTTTTTCGTTTCCCAACACCGCAAAGACAGCAAATGCTGCCTGGCTCTAACGGCACCCCGTGATAAGGTAGAGACAGGCCTGGTAATTAATCAGGGTGCGCACAGGCTTGAAAAGTGCTTGAATTTTGACTGATGCCTGAAAAAGATCATAAAAACAGAAATGGGCCTTGCGGTCGATCCAATGTACTTGACTTTGCTTGAAAATAGGGAAGTTACCATGAAAAGTGCTTGATTTCAAACTGGACTGGGCACTGGCAAAGAACCAAGAAAAAATGAAACAAAAGCTGGCTGAATTGAAGAAGTAGCAATTAATAAAATAAAGTGAACTCCAATAAATGCTGTTGGTTGGTAATAAATAAACATGGACTGACTGCCTTCTTGTCATTCCTTATTTCTGCATATCAAAGATTATATACATAAAATTTAGTCCCAAGTTTGTAATTTGTATGCTTAAAATTGACCAGAGAAAGTAAAAATTGTCCTTGAAAAGTCCTTAAATTTGTCTGGTGCTTGCCTTAAAAAGGCTTGAATTTGATGAAACCTTGCCTGTATGAACCCTGTTGATATAAGTAGGATGCATTATTATAAAGTTATATCGTGATGCATGCAAAAAGATTGAAAGGTTTGTTGCAAAAAAAGTTCCACTTCAGGTGTTATTTTGGCTGAATTTAGAGCAATATCTATTAAAAATATCCATGTCTACATGGAGTAACCAACTACTTTTTGTGAAGAATGGCACATATTTATTTAGTACTGGCCCTTAATTTGGGGCTTGTGTATAGGTTCAGCTATCATCCAGTGTGCTTCCCAATGGTTGTCAAATCCGGGTTGATATCAAATTGTTCAAGTAGTTTCAGTTACTGGTAATCAGGGCTTAACATTCCTATTGGTGATGTTACCAATGCTAACATTGATGTATTTCTTCTTGTTAAGATGCCCATACCTCAGTTGTGGAAAGTACCACACCACATCATCAACCTAGCACTCCCTGGATCTCCCCTGGCAAGAAGAAGTTAAAATGTCAGCTGCAGAAATTGAATTGGCACAGCGCAGAGCTCAAATGAAGATAGCTCAGCTTGAAAATATGCAGAAGAAATCATGAATACCTGTAGTTTGTGTATTTAAACTTAATAACTTCATCCTATATGAAGATATTAGAACTAATTCCTAGAATTTCCTTTGCATGCATATAGTATGGAATATACTTATATGTATCGTCAGAGTATTAGTCTCTTTTGAGAAATTAAGATGATTGCTGTGACTGATTTAAGCTTTCTTGTGGATCGATTTTGATACCTTGATACTCACATATGCATATATAGCATTGGTTCAAGTAGGAGATGAGTTTATCTCAGCACAAGTCTTCCTTATTCTATGTGAGCTTTGAAGCATTTCACCTGATAGGTGAAAAATCGAAGAGTATCTATATATGAGATCGGGGCAGTCTGTGAACCCCTTGTGTAATATTGCTTGAACTTATTAATGAAATCATTCGCTGTTGGGTAATTGTTGCAAATAATTGGTTTGACTATTATGATCTGTGTGTGTAGTCATTACATTGATAATATGTGACATGTTTTAAGAAAGAGACACTCGCAAACGTTGATTTTGTTGCTCTGAAACCCACTGCAAAATGAGATTATTTATTTTCTTTATTTTTATTTTATTCTCCTTATCATTAACTATTGTTTGAGTCCCCCGTGAATGTCCTGGGTGCCCCCAGGTAGTGCCTAGCTGTATAAGCTTCATACGAAATAAATGGAAATAAATCAATAAACCTGGCCTGTTATGGTGACAAATTTTTTTTTAGTAAGTAGGGGTCTATTCATTATTTACATAATACAAACATGAATGAATGACACAATTAATGCGAAAATAATAAAATAACTAGGCCATTCCCGCTGATAGTCCCAAGAAGCAGGCCCTAACGAGCCCTATCATCATCCAGCAGTGTCAGAACTACAGTCCCAGTTATGAACTTTGTTACGCAATATAAATTCCACATCGTCACTGCATGAGTAATTACATTTTATTTTTCTCTACCGCTAAAGTTCGCTGGGACCCCCCCCCCTCCCAACAGAGTATTAATTATTATTACCTAACTCCTAAACGTAACTCAGTACTTCTATTTCGTCCAGGGGTAATTAATCTCAGGGCAAGTTGTTCTGTCTTTACCGATAAAGCTTGCTTAAACAGATCAGACCCGCGAGAATCGTATGGCGCTAGTACCCCCCCTCCCACCACCTCCAACGGCACCAAAACTAGTCCAGGTTATTATTTTTGACCGAATGTATGTCTAAATACTTCCATATGGTCCTAAGGCAATTAATCAGAAGGGCAAGTTGTTTTGTCTTCATACCGATATTGCTTGCTTAATCAGATAGGAGCCGGTGACCCCCCCCCCCCCTCCCCTGACGGCGTAAACATTTCTCCCAGCTATTAATGTTTACCTATTATATGTCTGAATACTTCCAAATAGTCCTAGGGTATTTAATTGGACGGCAAATGTTCTGCCTGTATCGAAAAAGCTTACATAAACCGATCGCATCCGCGAGAATCGCACGGCGCACAGCCAAACTGGGCGATTCTTTTTTCTCTCGCTAACTCCATCCGCATGGCGTCGCCACTGTCGCTCGCATAACGGAAGTTGCCATTGGGCTGTACTGAGTGTGGTGTCTTATCATAGTAAGATCTTTGATGCCACTGAGGTCCGGTCTAACAGGCTCAGGAGTCTCCTTTTCGGACTGACGTCATCATTTAGTGCGCATGCGCAATCGCAAAGAGAAATATATCGCAGCAAGCTGCAGGTTGCTGGCATTAAACAGTGCCCTTACAAGGAGCCAGCAGGAAAGTGGGTGAAAGACCCAACCAAGCGGCCAGAGGTCGGCCATGATGACTTGTATGGGGGGGGGGGGGGTGGCGTGTTCCCACGTCACGAAGAATACATTTCTTTATTCCCAGGTCACGATGAATTGAATAGAGGACTCCCCGTATACAATGGAAGGGGGGGATAGATCATATAAATTGACGATTTCCCAACGATATTTAGTATTAAATTTCTCAGTTCACGAGTAATGAAAATCATTGATCGCGATGGTCGGCTAATATCCCATTCCCAGTTCCCGAAGAATTATTTTCCTTATTTCTAGTTCACGGTAAAATGAAAAGCCAATTCCAGAGGAACGAAAATGCCCCCTCCCCACCCCACCCCCCACCCACTTCTGGTATGATATTTTGTCTGATTGTCTGATGCGCTGTCCGTATAGCTGTGCCACAACATGCACATATGTAGATCGACTGATCGAAGCACAACTCTTGGAGGCTGAATTCGATCATCTTATTTCCTTAACATCGCATAAAAACATTAAACACGTTCTCTGTCCCTTAAACTTCATATAGTTGTATCACGTCCAACAATAAATGCTGCTGTAGGCCGATCATAACTTCGGCTTATAGGTGGCTATGTGGGTGTATCTGTAGTGGGGGACGTCCCAGCCAAAAAAAGAGAGCGCGCCAACTTTGTAGGTTCGCGGGTGCGACGGATTAGACAAATCAGGTTACAGTACTGATTACGCCAACTCTCCCGAGACGTCATGTTATGCGCTTATCGAAATTACCCGACTTTTAAGAGTAAAGCCGTCTGCAGGAGACATAGATGCATGGACGCTTGAGTAAAACAGTATACAGTACTAAGTAAAGTACTCTACGGTGCCCAGTTTAGGAAATCGCGATATATTTTTTTATAAAATAAAATATTCCAAATTCTCCTACAGCACTACTTATTTTTTTTCACCAAAAAATTACCTCGTACCTAACTGCTGCGAAACGACTAATTATTTTCCGAAAAAAATGTGTTCTCTCCCTAACCACAAATCGCGTACTTTTCTCTCACTCTCCATATGCCATGGGCGGCACACCCACACCACTGCAGTAAGGTAGTGCCTCCTCTCCCCAATTCCGTGGGGAAAGCTCGGTACTTAGGTCATACTGTTGCATGCGGTTGTTAACCAGCTATGAAATCGCTGGACACGTGCAGTCATGGCTACCTTTGAAGTCAACCGGACAGCCGCCAAAACAACGGGATAGTGTCTACACAGTCATCCGGTCATAGCGTTAAGAACTTTGGAACGCCTTTTTTTTCAGAAAAAAATTATCGTTCCGCGTCGAAGTTTGGAACGAGTTATTTTATTTATTTATTAAATATCGCGATGTCGTAAACCGGGCACCGTAGTATTTGGCATAAACTTGGAATAAACGACCCGATGTATCCAGATGCCACGCTGCGTATGGTTGCCTCCTGGGGCGGGGTGGATGGTGGATATTTAGGGATGCGACGCTCTAATCGCTCCTTATTCACGAGACATTTAAAAAAATGAAAACGCCTTTCCAGCTCGGTTGTGATTGATACACCCCCAGACCTTGTACTGCTTAGTCACTGCCAATAAACGCGCTTTGAAACACCTTATATGGTAAAATATCGTTGACAGACCGAAAGTAGCCTGCTCGCTCAAGCTTATCGGTCGGCTGCACGTGCGTTTGTTTTCCCCTGCGCCACCCGCGCGCCATCTGGCGAACAATGCGCGTAACAGGAAGTCCGTTTAGTAGAATCCCAGATAGCACACTGATGGGGGACCGCCAGTGGACCGCCATCGGCAGATCTAGTGGTCCCCCAGTGGCAGCCACCGGTGGGCCATCCATGGCGTGTCCGCTAATGAGCCACCAGCGAGCCGCCGGTGGCCCCCTAGTGAGATACAAATATGCCACGGGTGCGCCACTGGTGGGCCACTGGTAGGCCATCCTATGTTAATTTTATCATGCTACATTGGTTGTGCATGGATCTGCATATCACAAACACAAACACATTGATTTCATTTGAAGCGTTTAATGACATTGAGTCAACGTTCATCCTTTTAATGACATAGAGTTAACGTTCATTTAATTTTCATCAATTTTCATCATCCCTGCTGCTCTGCATCTCGTCTCCGGATGTACCCTGTTTGGCTGAAAGAAAATTGACTGTTAATTTAATAATTGGATCTAGTTTCATATATATATTTACAACATGACAAGACATATAACTATATGTGTATACTGAAGTATATATAATACATACCAAACAGATAATTATAACAAGGATAGCCAGATACAGATTCTCATTCGGGTACTAAGGTAAAAATCTTGGGAGATAAAAAATCATGTAATTAAAGTTGCATGTGGAGTTCTTTCCCGCCAAAACTAAGCCTAGGCGAAATTTATATCAAAATTTGCAGAAAACTCGATTGTTTCATTCTATAAATTTAGAAACCTGATAAACATTTCGGCTTTTCCGTTTCGGCTGTGGTGTGGCAAACGTGTCTATCCCGGGACACCACAGAACTCGGTCGCGGCACTGCTACTTATACCAAAGCATTGCGAAGCACACAAACTGATGACGTTTACCACTAAAATGAAAACTTGTGGTAAATTGATATCACGGCCAAGGCTAAGAGACACTATTTGGCAGTCTGGTATGGGTGGAGTGTAGATAAAAGAAGTCTTAAACGATTCAAGGACTGATTCTTATATGCATTTTGACCTCATTAGTTTTGGCGGGAAAGAGCTCGACATGCAACTTTAAGTGTTTCAATTAATGTGTTCAGGTGAAGATAACACTGGTGGGCTAGTAGTGGACCACCACTACTAGGGCCTATACTTGCAGTAGTGTGTGATTCGTGTTTTTTTTGGCACATTAACTGTACATATATGACACCAAACACAGTTACAAGGTCGGGTACATAGGTAAAAAATATTCAGGTTTGCCTGTAGTATCATATTTTTCACCAATATGATTGTACATGTGCCACTGGCAGGCCACTGGCAAGCCACTGGTGAGTGGTACTTAGCTATTTTAATGCCTTTAATTTTATAACTTGCCAAAGCAGATGCATAAATGTATGACTGAACTGTAAAGTGAGTGACTAAAGTAAATTTTACTATGTATTTATCATTAAAAGATTAAAGTAAACTATGATCCAAAGCGAGGAAAAATCGTAAACAGTTCAACGATGAACCATCAGCGGGCCGCTATAGTAGGCACTATAGTGCCTATGCATGCTGTCAACATCATTGATGCTCCTAGACAAATTAAACCAAATGTGATTCTGGACATCTCATTCCTCGGTTCTCTGACCCATAAGGTTAAAATACAAACTATATCTTATTACAATTACTCACCAGAAAAGACGACAACGAAGAGAAGTATAAGCACTCATAAGATGATTCTGAAGACTCGTGCGCCAAATTTTCAAACTGCCGAGGTCAAGGACGATGTTTCGCATGCTAATCGCTAGGTGGCGTGATGGGAACGGCAAAACAAACGACGGCCCGCTGGCAGCTCGCTGGTGGAAAACGATGCCACCCGTGCCACTCGATACCGACAGCGGCCCACCAGCAGTGTGCTATCTGGGATAGATTGTGTTGATCATCGTGTTCTTCTAATTGCTCACGATATCGCTTACCAGCCCTAGCCCCACGACGGGCTTCAGTGACAAGCGTTATGCAGAAAGGCAGACACAGGCTTTGCTTTTCCCCGGTTTGGCTAGCTTTGCCAAAGGTAACCAGACTCCGGAAGCCGGACAGCCAGGGCAGTAGGTTTATGATCATACTATAGGCTCTGCGTTCACCTAATTTTGATTCAACCCCCAGGAGATCGATCAGGACACCTGATTACACATTCTTTAGGCCTTAGCAGTCACTTGTAGCTTGTTGTTATCTGGTAATTGAGTGGCAACGATAGATTTTTGACTGGTTTTACTTACCTACTTACAGAAGCTCGCTAAGACGTGGGCGATAATAGAGAATTATCAGCAAGTGTGGTGGTGATAATCGATGCACGACATAAAAGACTTATAAATGAACGCAAGAAGCAGGTTTTACCTTTCTTTTTCCTTGAAGAATGGCATTCCTGAACATTTCTTTCGTTAATTCGCGCAAATTATGGCGGAACAAACTTGACGTTGATGCCTGTTGACGCCGGCACTGCGCAGCACTACGTGCTCACCGCTTGGCGGCGTCACCTGAGAACGATTACATGGAAATCGCCGTACACACCTATCTTGATGTACTCATATTTTTGGGATTACCCTATTGTTCTCTACGCATTATCCTTGGCCACAAGATCATTATGTAACGAAATTGATTTGTCGAAGGTGCATGGATGCTGCGAGACAGACCGACATATTGCTGTTGGAAGAGGACGAAAGCCAAAGAGGCCACTTCTGGCCACACAAGGGTGGAGAGGGGCCACTTCTGTTCACACAAAGGTAGAGCGGGGCCACTTCTGGTTACACAAGGCTAGAGCGGGGCCACTTCTGCTCACACAAGTGTGGAGCAGGGCCGCTTCGTCTTACACAAGGGTGGAGCTGTGCCACTTTTGTTCACACAAGGCTGGAGCGGGGCCACTTCTGGCCCCACAAGACTGGAGCGGGGCCACTTCTGCTCACACAAGGGTGGAGCGGTGCCACTTCTGCTCACACAAGTCTGGAGCGGAGCCACTTCGGAATTACACAAGGGTGGAGCGGGGCCACTTCTGCTGGTCACACAAGGGTGGAGCAGGGCCACTTCCGCTCACACAAGGGTGGACCGGGGCCACTTCTGTTCATACAAGGGTGGAGCGGGGCCACTTCTGTTTACACAAGGGTGGAGCGGGGCCCCTTCCGTTTACACAAGGGTGGAGCGGGGCCACTTCGTCTTACACAAGGGTGGAGCGGGGCCACTTCTGTTTACACAAGGGTGGAGCGGGGCCACTTCGTCTTACACAAGGGTGGAGCTGGGCCACTTTTGTTCACACAAGGCTGGAGCGGGGCCACTTCTGGCCACACAAGACTGGAGCGGGGCCACTTCTGCTCACACAAGGGTGGAGCGGCGCCACTTCTGCTCACACAAGTCTGGAGCGGAGCCACTTCGGAATTACACAAGGGTGGAGCGGGGCCCCTTCCGTTTACACAAGGGTGGAGCGGGGCCACTTCTGGCCACACAAGGGTAGAGCGGGGCCTCTTCGTCTTACACAAGGGTGGAGCGGGGCCACTTCTGTTTACACAAGTGTCGAGCAGGGCCGGTTCGTCTTGCACAAGGGTGGAGCTGGGCCACTTTTGTTCACACAAGGCTGGAGCGGGGCCACTTCTGGCCACACAAGACTGGAGCGGGGCCACTTCTGCTCACACAAGGGTGGAGCGGTGCCACTTCTGCTCACACAAGTCTGGAGCGGAGCCACTTCGGAATTACACAAGGGTGGAGCGGGGCCCCTTCCGTTTACACAAGGGTGGAGCGGGGCCACTTCTGCTTACACAAGGGTGGAGCGGGGCCCCTTCCGTTTACACAAGGGTGGAGCGGGGCCACTTCTGGCCACACAAGGGTAGAGCGGGGCCACTTCGTCCTACACAAGGGTGGAGCTGGGCCACTTCTGGCCACACAAGGGTGGAGCGGGGCCACTTCGTCTTACACAAGGTTGGAGCAGAGCCACGTCTGGCCACACAAGGGTGGAGCGGGGCCACTTCGTCTTACACAAGGGTGGAGCAGAGCCACTTCTGGCCACACAAGGGTGGAGCGGGGCCACTTCTGTTTCCACAAGGGTGGAGCGGGGCCACTTCGTCTTACACAAGGGTGGAGCAGAGCCACTTCTGGCCACACAAGGGTGGAGCGGGGCCACTTCTGGCCACTCAAGGGTGGAGCGGGGCCACTTCGTCTTACACAAGGGTGGAGCAGAGCCACTTCTGGCCACACAAGGGTGGAGCGGGGCCACTTCGTCTTTCACAAGGGTGGAGCGGGGCCACTTCGTCTTACACAAGGGTGGAGCGGGGCCACTTCGTCTTACACAAGGGTGGAGCGGGGCCACTTCGTCTTACACAAGGGTGGAGCGGGGCCACTTCGTCTTACACAAGGGTGGAGCAGAGCCACTTCTGGCCACACAAGGGTGGAGCGGGGCCACTTCGTCTTTCACAAGGGTGGAGCGGGGCCACTTCTGGCCACACAAGGGTAGAGCGGGGCCACTTCGTCTTTCACAAGGGTGGAGCGGGGCCACTTCTGGCCACACAAGGGTGGAACGCGGCCACTTCTGGTCACACAAGGGTGGAGCAGAGCCACTTCTGGCCACACAAGGTTGGAGCAGAGCCACGTCTGGCCACACAAGGGTGGAGCGGGGCCACTTCGTCTTACACAAGGGTGGAGCAGAGCCACTTCTGGCCACACAAGGGTGGAGCGGGGCCACTTCGTCTTACACAAGGGTGGAGCAGAGCCACTTCGTCTTACACAAGGGTGGAGCAGAGCCACTTCTGGCCACACAAGGGTGGAGCGGGGCCACTTCGTCTTACACAAGGGTGGAGCAGAGCCACTTCTGGCCACACAAGGGTGGAGCGGGGCCACTTCGTCTTACACAAGGGTGGGGCAGAGCCACTTCTGGCCACACAAGGGTGGAGCGGGGCACTTCGTCTTTCACAAGGGTGGAGCGGGGCCACTTCTGGCCACACAAGGGTGGAACGCGGCCACTTCTGGCCACACAAGGGTGGAGCGGGGCCACTTCGTCTTACACAAGGGTGGAGCAGAGCCACTTCTGGCCACACAAGGGTGGAGCAGAGCCACTTCTGGCCACACAAGGGTAGAGCGGGGCCACTTCGTCTTACACAAGGGTGGAGCGGGGCCACTTCGTCTTACACAAGGGTGGAGCAGAGCCACTTCTGGCCACACAAGGGTGGAGCGGGGCCACTTCGTCTTTCACAAGGGTGGAGCGGGGCCACTTCTGGCCACACAAGGGTGGAGCGGGGCCACTTCGTCTTTCACAAGGGTGGAGCGGGGCCACTTCTGGCCACACAAGGGTAGAGCGGGGCCACTTCGTCTTTCACAAGGGTGGAGCGGGGCCACTTCTGGCCACACAAGGGTGGAGCGGGGCCACTTCGTCTTTCACAAGGGTGGAGCGGGGCCACTTCTGGCCACACAAGGGTAGAGCGGGGCCACTTCGTCTTACACAAGGGTGGAGCGGGGCCACTTCGTCTTACACAAGGGTGGAGCAGAGCCACTTCTGGCCACACAAGGGTGGAGCGGGGCCACTTCGTCTTTCACAAGGGTGGAGCGGGGCACTTCGTCTTACACAAGGGTGGAGCAGAGCCACTTCTGGCCACACAAGGGTGGAGCGGGGCACTTCTGGCCACACAAGGGTGGAGCAGAGCCACTTCTGGCCACACAAGGGTGGAGCGGGGCCACTTCGTCTTACACAAGGGTGGAGCAGAGCCACTTCTGGCCACACAAGGGTGGAGCGGGGCCACTTCGTCTTACACAAGGGTGGAGCAGAGCCACTTCTGGCCACACAAGGGTGGAGCGGGGCCACTTCGTCTTACACAAGGGTGGAGCAGAGCCACTTCGTCTTACACAAGGGTGGAGCAGAGCCACTTCTGGCCACACAAGGGTGGAGCGGGGCCACTTCGTCTTACACAAGGGTGGAGCAGAGCCACTTCTGGCCACACAAGGGTGGAGCGGGGCACTTCGTCTTTCACAAGAGTGGAGCGGGGCCACTTCTGGCCACACAAGGGTGGAACGCGGCCACTTCTGGCCACACAAGGGTGGAGCGGGGCCACTTCGTCTTACACAAGGGTGGAGCAGAGCCACTTCTGGCCACACAAGGGTGGAGCAGAGCCACTTCTGGCCACACAAGGGTAGAGCGGGGCCACTTCGTCTTACACAAGGGTGGAGCGGGGCCACTTCGTCTTACACAAGGGTGGAGCAGAGCCACTTCTGGCCACACAAGGGTGGAGCGGGGCCACTTCGTCTTTCACAAGGGTGGAGCGGGGCCACTTCTGGCCACACAAGGGTGGAGCGGGGCCACTTCGTCTTTCACAAGGGTGGAGCGGGGCCACTTCTGGCCACACAAGGGTAGAGCGGGGCCACTTCGTCTTTCACAAGGGTGGAGCGGGGCCACTTCTGGCCACACAAGGGTGGAGCGGGGCCACTTCGTCTTTCACAAGGGTGGAGCGGGGCCACTTCTGGCCACACAAGGGTAGAGCGGGGCCACTTCGTCTTACACAAGGGTGGAGCGGGGCCACTTCGTCTTACACAAGGGTGGAGCAGAGCCACTTCTGGCCACACAAGGGTGGAGCGGGGCCGCTTCGTCTTTCACAAGGGTGGAGCGGGGCACTTCGTCTTACACAAGGGTGGAGCAGAGCCACTTCTGGCCACACAAGGGTGGAGCGGGGCCACTTCGTCTTACACAAGGGTGGAGCAGAGCCACTTCTGGCCACACAAGGGTGGAGCGGGGCCACTTCGTCTTACACAAGGGTGGAGCAGAGCCACTTCTGGCCACACAAGGGTGGAGCGGGGCACTTCGTCTTTCACAAGGGTGGAGCGGGGCCACTTCTGGCCACACAAGGGTGGAACGCGGCCACTTCTGGTCACACAAGGGTGGCGCGGGGCCCCTTATGTTTACACAAGGGTGGAGCGGGGCCACTTCGTCTTACACAAGGGTGGAGCAGAGCCACTTCTGGCCACACAAGGGTGGAGCGGGGCCCCTTATGTTTACACAAGGGTGGAGCGGGGCCACTTCGTCTTACACAAGGGTGGAGCAGAGCCACTTCTGGTCACACAAGGGTGGCGCGGGGCCCCTTATGTTTACACAAGGGTGGAGCGGGGCCACTTCGTCTTTCACAAGGGTGGAGCGGGGCCACTTCTGGCTACACAAGGGTGGAGCGGGGCCACTTCGTCTTTCACAAGGGTGGAGCGGGGCCACTTCGTCTTACACAAGGGTGGAGCAGAGCCACTTCTGGCCACACAAGGGTGGAGCGGGGCCCCTTATGTTTACACAAGGGTGGCGCGGGGCCCCTTATGTTTACACAAGGGTGGAGCGGGGCCACTTCGTCTTTCACAAGGGTGGAGCGGGGCCACTTCTGGCCACACAAGGGTGGAACGCGGTCACTTTATGTCACACAAGGGTGGAGCGGGGCCCCTTCTGCTCACACAAGGGTGGAGCAGGGCCACTTCTGCTCACACAAGGGTGGAGCAGGGCCACTTTTGCTCACACAAGGGTGGACCGGGGCCGCTTCTGCTCACACAAGGGTGGATCAGGGCCACTTCTGCTCACACAATGATGGAGCGGGGCCCCTTCTGCTTAAAGAAGGGTGGAGCGGGGCCGCTATTCTTTATACAAGGGTGGAGCGGACCATTTCTGGCCATACAAGGGTGACGCGGGGCCACTTCTGAATATACACACTAGACGCGCAGCCCAAAAATGAGAAAAAGAACGTAATTTCAAAGTGCCGTGCGGCGAGCTGCTTCATATATGACCAATCAGAAAACGTGAGTCGTGTTTAGTCCGGGTCTAGCCTTCTCGTCTGCTGTGGGCCTATGCCAGTCCCTTCAACAGCAGCCTCTGAACCAGGGGCGGATCTAGGAATTTCCCAAGGGGGGGTTGCTCTCTGAAAACTTGCGACCGGGGGGGGGGGGGTGGGGGCGGTGCTCTCTTTTTGCCAAGGGTGGGTGGGTTGCTCTCTGAAAAACTTGCGACCGGGAGGGGGGCGGGGGTGCTCTCTGGCTAAAACTTGCGACCGGGGCGGGGGCGGGGGTGGCGCTGCTCGGAGAAGCCGACTTTAACAGTGTATGTTCAGGTTCCCAAGGGAGGGGGGGGGGGGGTTGCAACCCCCCTAACCCCCCCCCCCCCTAGATCCGCCCCTGTGAACTATGCATCTTCAACAAATCAAGTTCGTTCTGCAAATATACCCGGACCAGGGCGAGCACTTGAAGAATAATAGGAGAATATATGTGTGTAACAGACACTGTGACGAACTGGCGTATTTTAAAACTACATCATTTTCGGATTTCATGAATGAATATGTTATAAGAGTAGATCTACAGGTCAAATTTACTAGGCAAGGGGCGGATCCAGTGGGGCGCATCCCAGGGGTTCGGACTCCCCCTTTTTTGAGAAAGAATGCAATCATTAATGTCAAACTAGGGCTAGCCCCCCCCACCACCCCCTCCCCCTCGCCTCGGTTGCAAGTTTCCAATGGATCCATCCTTTTTCAAATTTCTGGATCCGCCCCTGTAGACGTACAATATTCGCCAGATACACAGATAGAGAGAAATCATCGTTTGACTGTTTGCCCGAATTTCATTGCTAAAAGATGACTCTATACGAAAATGGGCTTTTTTAGTCCCAGTATGCCTCCAGATAGTTCACGAGGACGGATCCAGCGGGGGGGTGTCCAGCGGGGTCCCGATGCCCCCCCCCCCTAACACTTTACTGAGGAAGAGCCCCCCCCCCCGTCTCAGGTTGCAATGCCCTTTTCAAATTCCTGGAGTCCTAGTAATTTGAAAAAATAATTTACTCAAAGTTGTATTATAGGTTAACTGATTGCTTAAAACATTAAAACCAAATACCACATTGCATCAATAAAAATCTTGGCTGTGGTCAGTCGTTTGCGTCTCACGGGTAATGACTCAGCGGTAGTGCATTCGGCAGTGTGGAAAATGACACTTACAGACTAAGATTGCCATTACCCAATGAGATAACAACATAACATACAATTTATGGCTTAATAAAGGTGATGGTCACTTTGATTTATCGTCCTCACGTGCAACATTTGATATGCCTAAAATTTGCTGAAAAAAACTGAAACATACGCCGAATATATGCATAATGGATCATCAACTGGGAAATACTTTAAAGCCTATATTTACCAACTGTCTCATAAATCATTCTGTTCACTTACAACGGAGCCTGTCGAACTGATCCCGTCAAGTGAGAGTAATATCTCGCCCCCATTCCAAAGACAAGTGTAATTGCGTTTATTGTACTATAGGGGCCCACGAGCCCATGGGTAGATACAACTGAATACAACAACATGCGTCAAACATAGGAATTTCGGATCTTAAATAGATTGAAAACAAAACCTACTAAATTGCAAAGTGTATTGGGATTCGAGGTGGAAAAAAGAGCAACAAAGTTAGCTTTACTTGGGTTTCTGTATGAATTTCGAATAATCGGCGTATTATGAACATATCATTATGGACATATTATATCATTATATTATATTATATCACAAAGACACTGTTAATCATGTCACCCACAACAGCCGAGTAGTGACAACAACTGCCAGTAAAGCACAGTTGTGCACCGCTAAACTGGCGTCAATGACGTTCGCGACATTAACAGGGCGTGTCCATGGTGCCGTGACCTCCGTGACCGCCAAGATGGTGTGTGACGTAATATCCGGCAGCGTGGTTGTAGCGGCCCCGGTCAGCGTGGCAGACTCGGTGGCTCCAGATGTCCTGGGCGGAGCTTCGTCACACGTCACATTCAGGAAGCGATCATACGCCATGACATCGTGAATCCCGACGATCCAAGCGACCGGAAAACATGGCTTCGACGAGTTGGTACTCCGGACATGCGGGGGTCCGAAGAATACAAGATCCGGAAGTAACACGATGCCCATCTGAAAAACAGACCCGGAAGTAAGCCAACAACCATCTGAAACATGCGCCAACAGCCCAACATGCGCAAAGGTCTGTTAGTGCATGATAACGATTCCACGTCGTTCTGCGAGGGACATTTTAGATGTTCGAGGAATTTTGGTGTGGATTTGGATTCCAATGATTTAGAAGAGATGACAATGTTGGCATCCGATATATATTGGTCTACCACGGCGAGCTCTGGTTCGAGAGATTGCGCTGTCGGATGTGTGCGTCGTTTGCCGACATTAATCTACAGTTGGCCATTTTGTGTTGTTTAATGGTGTTTGACGTGGAGCTTTTTCGCATAGCTTTACCAGGGGCGGATCCAGAACCCCCCCCCCCCCACCACCCCCACCGCCTTTACCGAAGGCCTTTCCTCGCAGTAAAGAGACAACATATTAGCCAGTGCGTTAGCCATATACTTTAGTGATTCATGCTCACTGGATAGCATTGCCAGATCTTAGACTTAGGCGATCGGGATTGCTCAATCTTCAATATTTAATCTTTTGTGGGTATATTATGTTCAATTCAGAAATTAATTTAAAAAAGGATTTTCTCGCAGTAAAGATATTTCATTAGCGAGTGCGTTAGTGAACCATATAGTTTAGTGATTCATGTTCACTGAATACGTGTCTACTGGATAGCAGTGCCAGATCTAAAACTTACATTTGGCTCAGCTAAAGACAAGACACTGTCAAAATCCACTTGCTCGTAGATAAAAAATGCAAAGGATAATTCCTCGAGTTTCGACAGGACCAGTTGTATTGTGCTCTGCATTAAATAACAACAATCACAGTATATTATAATAATATACGAAATAAATGTTCTTATTGATTGAGCAATACACATTAACAAGATTGGACAATAAACATTAACCAGATTTGGCAATAAACATTAACCAGATTGGGCAATAAACATTAACAAGATTGGGCATAATACATCAGTGCCTTCGTATGATCAACGCGTTTCGTGTTCAATGTTTACTTTCCCAACCGTAAATACATTGTTGTGAACCGACTTACAGTTCTTTGTTCCTTTTCTGTTTTTATTATAAGGTTGTTGTGTTGGAAAGTCGATAGTTTAACCGATACACTCGCAGTTTAATCTGTCATATTGCTGCGGAACAGTAAGTTTTATACTGTTTTAATTAAGCGCAATTACGCGGACAGGAGGGGTGACTTGTACTCAAAATACCCCTCCCGAGCAGGATGTTATCGGATGCAGCTGGGCTCAAACAGTTAAGTTCGAATCCCAGTGGTGCAGATCTGTCTGTGTTGGTCTAGGATGATGTCATTCTTCTGATGGAATAGGGGTTCACTCCCGGAGAGACGGCTCCTCTGTATCTTGACCCATCCTATTGCCGCGATATGCCATGCAGAAGTTGATAAAGCGTCTTACTTTAACAAACAATACCAAACCAAACCATTCCATACAAACCAAAGGTTCTTTGGGGCCCTGTATCTGGAACTGGTCATAGGTGACGACCATGGCCCAGGTTGAGTTGTAACCCGGGAGAAACGCGTCATCGATGTGTTGGTTGACGTCATCAAGGCCGGTTCCTGACGTCATGATGCGGAAGTAGATCCTGCTATCCTGGTGAGCCGTCAGATCCAGATCCTCAATCCATAGCTTCACTCCCATCGGGATCAAGGGATCGCGTCTATTTTGGCTAAAGGGGATGATGCCGTTGACGCCAATCTGAAATGTGGGTTGTGTCTTTAACTATGGAAGCTGTAGTCAAGTTTTGTGGTCTTCGGCAAACGAGGATGAACAGATGTTGATCCGAGGATGAATGGTACTATGAGTCCCGGAGGGATGGTTCATCACTGGCAATATGACACATTATGCATCTGAGGCGTGTGCAGGAATTCTTCGAAAGGGGGTCTCAAAAACATGAAAAGTACGTGTAAAAGCCTGAGACGTAGGTGACCTTGGTGCACATAATTTGAAAGGGGGAGTGGGGGTCTGAAAGGGCAGGGGGCGGGCTCAAATGCCTCCTGTGCCTGCCCACACCTGGCCAAGGAGCACATAATTTTAAATGGGAGAGGCCCAGATATATCCTAGGGTCTGAAATTGTGGGCAGCTGCCCCCTGTGCCCCCCCCCCCCCCCCGCGGGCACGCTCATGTGTGTAATTTTCCTATAAAAACATCTATTTAATCTGCAGAAAATCAGATTATATATCACGCCACTAACTGTATTTCCAGAATATTTGCGTTAATCAAGTAAGTTTCAGATAACTGGTATCCGCCAAGTCTTCAAGGGTTTTCCGAACTGGATCGTTTTCGTCCACGATTCAACAGCGTCAGTTCACGCTATCTCTCGGACATTCCATCAGTCTTGCACAGATGGTATATACTGTAATGACGTCACACCCATGCACTCACCGACACGTAGTTGTAAAAGATATCCATAACCCGAATTCTCTCCCCCAGGGGCACGTCAAGCCGGTCCTCACCGGAACCCAGGCTGGCCGCTTCCTGGTCACCCTCCGACGGGCCGAAGGGCAGGAGGGACAGGCTGTCTCCCCCGTGGATGGCAACTGTCGCCAGGAGCAGCAGGGGTGCAAAGACATGCAGGATGCGCAACAGGGGCAGGGGGCACCCCCGGGAAGGTGGCGATAGGGGCACGGTAGGCAGTGTGGGCGCCATGGATACCGCGACAGACTGAAGCATATATATATATATATATATATATATATATATATCTATATTGGGGATTCAATTTAATATATATATTGAGGATTCAATGTAATATATATTTAGAGGATTCAATTTAATATATATTGAGGATTCAATTTAATATATATATTGAGGATTCAATTCAATATATATATTGAGGATTCAATTTAATATATATATTGAGGATTCAATTCAATATATATATTGAGACGTCAATTTAATCCCGATATATATATTGAGACGTCAATTTAATCCCGATATATATATTGAGGATTCAGTATATACTGAGAATTCATCATAGAGCATTTCTGAAATTTAGAATAATTTGTATGTATCCGCGCGATGTTATTTAGCACGTAACGAAACAAGACCTCCTAGTAAAGCAGAAAAAGAATGGACTGGTACACTTTGGCGCTCCTAGCAACCCGTTGTTTATTGAAGTCAACCAATCATAGACCGGCTGTTGACAGTAAGAAGTTCTATCCAGAAAGGCATTCGGACAACAGATGCCGA
Organism: Arenicola marina; assembly: GCA_964019135.1. NCBI lineage: Eukaryota > Metazoa > Annelida > Polychaeta > Arenicolidae > Arenicola > Arenicola marina. The sequence continues at coordinate 34,386,145 of OZ025259.1, read as the reverse complement.
CGAGGTAACCTCCTCCTCCCCACCGCCTCCGTTATAAGGTTTTGATTTAATTTCAGTTTCACTATGCAATCAATTATTAAATTGATAAGTATAGCTTGGTTTGTACCGTTCAACACTCATATATGTATGTACTCCAGTAATAAACTGACGTATAATTATTTGATTATTTGAAAGAAATAACTGAATATTTAAGGATATAGATGACCGCTGTCCTCGTTTTTCTGAACACCATTTGTAACTGTTATCATACTTTCGATACCATCAGCTTTCAATTAAATAGAAAGCTATATTACAGATAAGAATCCCCGTGGCTCGCATGAAATCGAACATACCGAGTTTAATCAATCTTATTCAGTCTCCAGACTAAGCGTAAATTTTGTTCATATTAATTTTATATTTGTTCACTAATTCTTATTTATTGGATCTACTGAAAGATTGCGAATCACAATAAGGCCCAATTATATACATAGTACCAATATATTTAAATATAAAACTTATGAAGGTTATTGATATTTATGACATTTATAAAAAATATGTCCTTCTGGGGAAGAGCTCTTGTGGTTTTATAGGTTCAATAAAAAAAACATTCATCTCTGGGTTTGGCTTTCACTTTAAACGTGCGGGATTTACCACGTATTGTCAGCCTATCCAGTTTGACCAATATAAGGAGCTCAGCCAATATATATTTGGATGCCGACGGCGATGTGTGCCGCCTAGGCACAGGGCGATGTGTTCCGCCCTCACACATGGCAATATGTTCTGCCTACGTGCATAGTGATGTATTACACCTATGTACATGTAACGGAATGAGATGTCTCTCACTGGCCTTATCAGCTGTTGAGTTAGTACTATATCTCACCTGTTTTTGCATGTCTGCTATCCATTTATATTTGCTAAAATCACTGGTTTCATCGTTTAATTCCATGCCATTGCTTGTATCTGCCGCGTTTTGTTTTGCTCACCATGCTTGCCTTGATATGGAAGTGACGTCATAAAGTAGGTCACTGTGGAATTGTGGGACGTAAACTGCCGTATTTAAGCCATCGCGCGTGGTGTCGCAGCCTATTTATCTTCAGTGTGTAGCTAGTGAACGACCATCAAATGGTTTGAGATATTCACGTTTCCTTTTGTGGAATTTGTGCTTAAACCTCGTGGTTTACTGCCAGTCGACCAACTACAGTGCAGGGTCTTCATTATAGGTATAATGACTGTCCTAAATGGGAATTTACAAATTGTTAATTGTAAGGGGTGTGGCGTCCTGAGCCTAAGCATTGTTGTATTTTGCGAGGGCTTGATTGTATTTCTAGCAGGGTAAACTCTGCTGAGAATATTTTGGGCCACATGCATGTGCTGTGTCATGCCACACCACATGGCTGAAGAGGGCTAGCAGTGGTCCTTCTGATATCTTATTATATGCTTAGAGAATTGCTTTATTTCGCGAACTGTATTGTTAACAGCGTATTTATGGTGTTGTGGGCATTGTTGGGCTACCGTATTGGGGTGTTTTACTCACTTGAAGAATAATTGATGTGTGGAAACCCAGATGGTGGGCTTAAATGTCTGTCCTGCGCAATAATCTGTATTCATGTTGTCTTCGTTTTAGAATAAAAACATTGTGCCGCCCAGCATCTTACCTATCTGGTCACGTAGTCTGTTCACTTTTATTGGCGATGCGTTCCGCCAACTGCTGGCGAAGTGTTCCGCCAGTTAGTGGCAAAGTGTTCTTCCACTTTTATTCAATTGATTTGACAATTTGCCTGTCATGTAGTGTCTTTCTCACTCGGCAATAAATTCCGATTCCATGCACTTTGTTCTGTTATATTGGCAGAGAACAAGCTGCGGGCGAGCCAGCTTATCATTATGAATTTGTATCGAGTAACATATATTGAGAATTCAACATTACATATATCGAGAATGCCACACATATATCTTAAAAAATCATCATCATATATATATATTGTGACTTCAACATACATACATTGAGAACTCCACATGCACTTAGGGAAATATATACATTGAGAATTCGACACACAGATATCGCGAATTCATGATAAACTAAAGGGTGGCTTTCACTTCATTATAACCGCAGTTATCATAAAATTGGCAAAACATCCTTCAATCGATATATGTATTACGCTCAACTACTAAACACAGAAAACGTATTTTCTGCCATTACAATACTGCAAATGCCGTTGTAACGGTACTTACCGACCGGCCCGTTCACTGGATTGTGTGGAAAGACACCCAGAACGAATAAATGTTGAAATATATATTTCTTTACCGTTGGAGCAGACAATAAGCCGACATACACAATGTTTCTGTAATCGCGCCACTCACTTTGATCATTGCGAACTGGACACTTCGTGGTCCCCACGCAGCTGGCAGGGAACTGGTTTGATATCTGAGCAAATTATCGGCCAGCGGGGCAGGCGGTCTAAGGATCCGGGAATCCAATGTACCAACACGTGTAGGGTTGGGCTTGGAAAAGTCATGCATAGAAGTAATTATGGTAGTGGAAGACACATATCAACATACATATATAGGAGAATATATGTCACTCGGTGTCGGATTTAAACCAAGACTTCTGTCTCTGACTCCAATTCCGTGTGATAGTATATGCCACGTCCCCATGCATCATATCCCCCACGTAGTGCCGCACATCGTCAATTAATTAACATCGTCAATTAATTAATTAGTCACCTAACGTCAAACATCCGTCAAATATTGACCAATCTCCAGGTAGAGGCAGAGACATTATGAGTGACAATAAACATTGTGCTGTTTTGTTTATTTTACAGTTACTCATACAGCAATGTTTTTTTTTGAGAAATTTTGTAAATTTTGTCAATAGAAATTATGTACCTTTGTTTGTGATGTATACGAACACAGATCTTGTATGCAATAAATGACGGGGTATGTTGCTAAGCCCCCATCTTGTGTGGGAAAATGCGGGTTTCTTTTGTGCAGCGTCAACATTCGGTCATCGCCGCCTGTTTCTGGGCTTTAATTATGTGATAACGGACCTATTTCACAGACGAGAGATTCATTCAATAGACTTTGAAGTCGTACTATAGGTAGATATTTGCTACAGGGGCATCCTTAACTGTTGCTTTGTTTTGTTCTAGTCCGCTATAATCAACGTTTTGCTTCGGTCTGACGTTATGCCACATATAATGCTCTCATCATTCTTAATATCGGTATGCTGTCCATATTTTGTTTTTTCTGCGATATTTGCATCCATAATTGGCGCTTCAGCCTAAAAAGTCACGTGTTGAGACTATGGAATCCCGATACCAACGGGTAGGACTTTAACAATGTGGGTATGTCCAAAGTTTTAATCACAATTTCAATTTCAGCTATTCATTTGATGTCAGATTTTGAGTGTCAGTGGGTGCAGAAGGTCTGGTGCATGCTGGCTGGTTCACATATCCTCTATATTTGCACGCGCGTATTGAAGCTGATGTCGCCGCGCTGCTTGAACTTGAAACGCCACAGGTTATGATCACGGTCTTTTACGAGGATGGAGAGTGTTGGGCGGTTCGCTAGTTCCCCGGTCCAACGCGCCTGGAGTACCGTCACAGGGTGTTAATCAAGAAGGGGGGATGGAGGCGCGGGGTAGAGAACCTTACGTCATGTCTATAATGGACGATGCCGTTTGTCGGAGTTAACCTTTCGCCCATGTCGCTTGTTGCTAAAAGTCCTAAAGTTAGAAATCGCCGTGTGGAAAACTCTCTGGGGCCCGAAGTCGAGCGCTGGGCGCTGGCAGCCATGATGGACAAGTATACTAGGCTTCGCCAGGTGGTGGCGCCACAGTCCACACGCACCCGCCCTTGCGCCAGGATTTCCATCACGCACCAGCCGCACTAGAGCGACAGAGAGAGGAGCTGTTAAGGCGCCACTTGTCTGGTCTACCAGAAGCGAAGGTCGCTCGCAATCCCATATTGGCGGATTAAATACGCCCAGAAGCGTACCCATTTACGACCCGTTTCACCTTTGCGCAAAACAACTGCTCAGTCAAAAATTCAGCGGTTGGTTGTATATTCAAGAAGGTTTAACCACTCTTGGCCATATTGCGTCAATGGGAGAAGGAAGGGAGAGTGGAGCCATGTCCCCAGGGTAACCCCCAACTTTTTGGGAAAAAGGATGAGATCTTTATCCTGCGACCACACAGACATGACCACAGGGGGGGGGGGGCGAACCACCGATCCACATGCCGTTAGGCTTTCAGGTGGCTAGAGCAATCAATGCGAGCGCTCTAACCCACTGAGCTATCGAGGCGGCCCCTTGAACGGTTGGTACCCAAACAGTAAGAGGTCATTACCGCATACTCCATCGCTCTCGTGCACGATTGATAGATGTTAAGTTTCATCTATAATGCCAGGAGAGTTATCAGTACAAAAACGTTTGATAATTCAACACGTGCAACATATGATATGCCAGCAATCGTCACAATAAAAACATGAAACATATGCCATATATATATTTACCAAATATCTCATAAATCATTCGGTTCACTAATAGGCACTCACATCGGGGCCTGTCGAACTGATTGCGTCAAGTAATATTTCGTAGCCATTCCAAAGACACAGTTAATCATGTCACCCACAACAGCTGAGTAATGACAACAACTGCCAGTAAAGCAAAGTTGTGCCCCGCTAAACTGGCGTCAATGACGTTCGCGCCATTAACAGGGCGTGTCCATGGTGCCGTGACCTCCGTGACCGCCAAGATGGTGTGTGACGTAATATCCGGCAGCGTTGTTGTAGCGGACTCGGTAGCCGCAGATGTCCTGGGCGAGGCTGCGACACACGTCACATTCAGAAAGCCATCAAACCTGAAATTGTCGATCCCGACGATCCAAGCGACCGGAAAACACGGCTTCGACGAGTTGATACTCCGGAGGACTTGCAGGGGTCCGAAGAATACAAGATCCGGAGGTATGACGATGCCCATCTGAAAAACAGACCCGCAGGTAAGACGACGACCATCTGGATACAGATCTGGATTTAACTCGAGGCCGTCTGGAAACATACCGGAATTAACACAACGACCATCTGGAAACGGATCCGGTATGCCCAAGCGGCCGCTGCGGGGTTCCAGCAGGTTTTCGATTTTCGACTAATTTTGGTGTGGATTCGGATTCCAGTGATTCAGAAGAGATGAAAATTTTGTGTCCGAGATTTATTGGTCTACCACAGCGAACTCTGGTTCGAGAAATTGCACATGAGGTGCTGGGCGCAGGTGCCCCCAGATAAGCCCGCTTCTCTACGGGCACAACGACGTCAATGTCAAAATCCTTAGACGTTAGTGAGAATCGACTGTAGCTGTTATTATAATGTGTGCGCGTACAATCATAGTATCATATATTCTACGTATTCTATATACCGTCTTCTATCTTCTGACATCAAGAAAGTGTGTCAACACTAGGTTGTTTTGGTTATATTTTCGCGAACAAATGTTGGAGCATGTGACTGGGGCGTGTGACTACGCCAGATGAGTAGACATATCGGCAGCTATAGTTAGAACCGGACGACAGGATATGGATGGCACAATCGCGTTACAAGCTTTACCAGTCGCACATTGCATCTTTGAACTATGAGCTCAGGTTTGGCATCTGCAGTAATACGGAAGGTCAACCTATGGTCGGATGTGTGAGTCGTTTGCCGACGCAGTAATCTAAATATTTGCTCTTGTTATGACGAACATTTACAATTTTCAGCATATGACGCAGTAGTCGGATGTTGCCTCATTAGGGCGCTCGAGCGCTTTGAAGTGGGACGACACCTTTGCGGGGCCGCCAATGATAAGTGAATGAAGATTGTGTCCATCTTGAAAAAAAAACTTCAAAAATCAGAAACGCATGCGAGAGCTGTGACCTTTGCGCCAAATGGTAGGGAACATTCATTTTCAGAAAACTAGTAAAAAACAAATTAGATGCTATATCGCTTCGCCTGCAGCGTTGTTTGTTCTTGTCGTCTGTCGCCGTGTCTCCGCAATGACAAACTAATGCAATTTTTGGCCATTTAGTCAAGCCATAGCTGAAGGACTGAAGGTATTTCTATCGCCCGCTCTTTAAGCTAATGAGTTATGACAGTAAACATTGGCGCATTGCTACTTGGACGTTGCCGTGCGTCACGTCGTGTTCAGGGACAGCAAGTGGCGTGTGTAACTTTTTTTGGCGCAGGGGATATGCATGCGTCGAAACTGACGTCATACCTAACGCGCTCCTTTGCTTAATTTTCAGCTACTTTGCCAATAGCTATCATCACCTCAGTTCACAAGTAGGTACATTAAAGAAATAAAAGCCAACTTGAGCATTTTCACGAACGTCAAATGACGTCATGTAACGTCACGATGACGTCTTATTAAATAAAAAGTAAAATTTGTAGCGCCATTCATATTTAGTCAAGGAATCGCTCTTATCATCAAAATTTCATGTTCATTTAAACTCTAATATGGCATTAAATTGGCGGGCGGAAGATGCGTCATATGGCGTCATCGTGACGTCACCGGCACAAACCACAGGTTGACCTCGAATCCAGCTAACATTGGTGATTACAGTGTGCCATTGCTCAAAATAGAGCGTGCGGTGCGCACATTGCCCTAGGCCTAGCATACCCCTAACCCTATCCATAGCAGTAACTATACATATTGCCTACAGCGTGCATATGGCCAACGCATTAATAATTAGCGTACAACGTCGTGGTTTGGATCAACAGGTTTAGAAAGACACGCTCTATGACCCAACAGATTCTCATCATCATCAGTGTCTCACTGAATTCTTGTTTAATTGACGCGAAAATTACGACGTTGGTCGTTCAGAGTTGACACCAGAGTTTGTGCAGATTGTGCTCGTCACTAAAACGTGCCACACTTACCAAACCGTAAGCCACACAATTTGAACGAAAATCGGGATTGCTACAATATTTAATCTTCTGTGGGTATATTATGTTCATTTCAGAAATTAATTTAAAAAAGGATTTTCTCGCAGTAAAGATATTTCATTAGCGAGTGCGTTAGTGAACCATATAGTTTAGTGATTCATGTTCACTGAATACGTGTCTACTGGATAGCAGTGCCAGATCTAAAACTTACATTTGGCTCAGCTAAAGACAAGACACTGTCAAAATCCACTTGCTCGTAGATAAAAAATGCAAAGGATAATTCCTCGAGTTTCGACAGGACCAGTTGTATTGTGCTTTGCATTAAATAACAACAATCACAGTATATTATAATGATATATACGAAATAAATGTTCTTATTGATTGAGCAATACACATTAACAAGATTGGACAATAAACATTAACCAGATTTGGCAATAAACATTAACCAGATTGGGCAATAAACATTAACAAGATTGGGCATGATACATCAGTGCCTTCGTATGATCAACGCGTTTCGTGTTCAATGTTTACTTTCCCAACCGTAAATACATTGTTGTGAACCGACTTACAGTTCTTTGTTCCTTTTCTGTTTTTATTATAAGGTTGTTGTGTTGGAAAGTCGATAGTTTAACCGATACACTCGCAGTTTAATCTGTCATATTGCTGCGGAACAGTAAGTTTTATACTGTTTTAATTAAGCGCAATTACGCGGACAGGAGGGGTGACTTGTACTCAAAATACCCCTCCCGAGCAGGATGTTATCGGATGCAGCTGGGCTCAAACAGTTAAGTTCGAATCCCAGTGGTGCAGATCTGTCTGTGTTGGTCTAGGATGATGTCATTCTTCTGATGGAATAGGGGTTCACTCCCGGAGAGACGGCTGCTCTGTATCTTGACCCATCCTATTGCCGCGATATGACATGCAGAAGTTGATAAAGCGTCCTACTTTAACAAACAATATCAAATCAACACATTTCATACAAACCAAAGGTTCTTTGGGGCCCTGTATCTGGAACTGATCATAGGTGACGACCATGGCCCAGGTTGAGTTGTAACCCGGGAGAAACGCGTCATCGATGTGTTGGTTGACGTCATCAAGGCCGGTTCCTGACGTCATGATGCGGAAGTAGATCCTGCTATCCTGGTGAGCCGTCAGATCCAGATCCTCAATCCATAGCTTCACTCCCATCGGGATCAAGGGATCGCGTCTATTTTGGCTAAAGGGGATGATGCCGTTGACGCCAATCTGAAATGTGGGTTGTGTCTTTAACTATGGAAGCTGTAGTCAAGTTTTGTGGTCTTCGGCAAACGAGGATGAACAGATGTTGATCCGAGGATGAATGGTACTATGAGTCCCGGAGGGATGGTTCATCACTGGCAATATGACACATTATGCATCTGAGGCGTGTGCAAGAATTCTTCGAAAGGGGGTCTCAAAAACATGAAAAGTACGTGTAAAAGCCTGAGACGTAGGTGACCTTGGTGCACATAATTTGAAAGGGGGAGTGGGGGTCTGAAAGGGCAGGGGGCGGGCTCAAATGCCTCCTGTGCCTGCCCACCCCTGGCCAAGGAGCACATAATTTTAAATGGGAGAGGCCCAGATATATCCTAGGGTCTGAAATTGTGGGCAGCTGCCCCCTGTGCCCCCCCCCCCCCCGCGGGCACGCTCATGTGTGTAATTTTCCTATAAAAACATCTATTTAATCTGCAGAAAATCAGATTATATATCACGCCACTAACTGTATTTCCAGAATATTTGCGTTAATCAAGTAAGTTTCAGATAACTGGTATCCGCCAAGTCTTCAAGGGTTTTCCGAACTGGATCGTTTTCGTCCACGATTCAACAGCGTCAGTTCACGCTATCTCTCGGACATTCCATCAGTCTTGCACAGATGGTATATACTGTAATGACGTCACACCCATGCACTCACCGACACGTAGTTGTAAAAGATATCCATAACCCGAATTCTCTCCCCCAGGGGCACGTCAAGCCGGTCCTCACCGGAACCCAGGCTGGCCGCTTCCTGGTCACCCTCCGACGGGCCGAAGGGCAGGAGGGACAGGCTGTCTCCCCCGTGGATGGCAACTGTCGCCAGGAGCAGCAGGGGTGCAAAGACATGCAGGATGCGCAACAGGGGCAGGAGGCACCCCCGGGAAGGTGGCGATAGGGGCACGGTAGGCAGTGTGGGCGCCATGGATACCGCGACAGACTGAAGCATATATATATATATATATATATATATATATATCTATATTGGGGATTCAATTTAATATATATATTGAGGATTCAATGTAATATATATTTAGAGGATTCAATTTAATATATATTGAGGATTCAATTTAATATATATATTGAGGATTCAATTCAATATATATATTGAGGATTCAATTTAATATATATATTGAGGATTCAATTCAATATATATATTGAGACGTCAATTTAATCCCGATATATATATTGAGACGTCAATTTAATCCCGATATATATATTGAGGATTCAGTATATACTGAGAATTCATCATAGAGCATTTCTGAAATTTAGAATAATTTGTATGTATCCGCGCGATGTTATTTAGCACGTAACGAAACAAGACCTCCTAGTAAAGCAGAAAAAGAATGGACTGGTACACTTTGGCGCTCCTAGCAACCCGTTGTTTATTGAAGTCAACCAATCATAGACCGGCTGTTGACAGTAAGAAGTTCTATCCAGAAAGGCATTCGGACAACAGATGCCGACGAGGTAACCTCCTCCTCCCCACCGCCTCCGTTATAAGGTTTTGATTTAATTTCAGTTTCACTATGCAATCAATTATTAAATTGATAAGTATAGCTTGGTTTGTACCGTTCAACACTCATATATGTATGTACTCCAGTAATAAACTGACGTATAATTATTTGATTATTTGAAAGAAATAACTGAATATTTAAGGATATAGATGACCGCTGTCCTCGTTTTTCTGAACACCATTTGTAACTGTTATCATACTTTCGATACCATCAGCTTTCAATTAAATAGAAAGCTATATTACAGATAAGAATCCCCGTGGCTCGCATGAAATCGAACATACCGAGTTTAATCAATCTTATTCAGTCTCCAGACTAAGCGTAAATTTTGTTCATATTAATTTTATATTTGTTCACTAATTCTTATTTATTGGATCTACTGAAAGATTGCGAATCACAATAAGGCCCAATTATATACATAGTACCAATATATTTAAATATAAAACTTATGAAGGTTATTGATATTTATGACATTTATAAAAAATATGTCCTTCTGGGGAAGAGCTCTTGTGGTTTTATAGGTTCAATAAAAAAAACATTCATCTCTGGGTTTGGCTTTCACTTTAAACGTGCGGGATTTACCACGTATTGTCAGCCTATCCAGTTTGACCAATATAAGGAGCTCAGCCAATATATATTTGGATGCCGACGGCGATGTGTGCCGCCTAGGCACAGGGCGATGTGTTCCGCCCTCACACATGGCAATATGTTCTGCCTACGTGCATAGTGATCTATTACACCTATGTACATGTAACGGAATGAGATGTCTCTCACTGGCCTTATCAGCTGTTGAGTTAGTACTATATCTCACCTGTTTTTGCATGTCTGCTATCCATTTATATTTGCTAAAATCACTGGTTTCATCGTTTAATTCCATGCCATTGCTTGTATCTGCCGCGTTTTGTTTTGCTCACCATGCTTGCCTTGATATGGAAGTGACGTCATAAAGTAGGTCACTGTGGAATTGTGGGACGTAAACTGCCGTATTTAAGCCATCGCGCGTGGTGTCGCAGCCTATTTATCTTCAGTGTGTAGCTAGTGAACGACCATCAAATGGTTTGAGATATTCACGTTTCCTTTTGTGGAATTTGTGCTTAAACCTCGTGGTTTACTGCCAGTCGACCAACTACAGTGCAGGGTCTTCATTATAGGTATAATGACTGTCCTAAATGGGAATTTACAAATTGTTAATTGTAAGGGGTGTGGCGTCCTGAGCCTAAGCATTGTTGTATTTTGCGAGGGCTTGATTGTATTTCTAGCAGGGTAAACTCTGCTGAGAATATTTTGGGCCACATGCATGTGCTGTGTCATGCCACACCACATGGCTGAAGAGGGCTAGCAGTGGTCCTTCTGATATCTTATTATATGCTTAGAGAATTGCTTTATTTCGCGAACTGTATTGTTAACAGCGTATTTATGGTGTTGTGGGCATTGTTGGGCTACCGTATTGGGGTGTTTTACTCACTTGAAGAATAATTGATGTGTGGAAACCCAGATGGTGGGCTTAAATGTCTGTCCTGCGCAATAATCTGTATTCATGTTGTCTTCGTTTTAGAATAAAAACATTGTGCCGCCCAGCATCTTACCTATCTGGTCACGTAGTCTGTTCACTTTTATTGGCGATGCGTTCCGCCAACTGCTGGCGAAGTGTTCCGCCAGTTAGTGGCAAAGTGTTCTTCCACTTTTATTCAATTGATTTGACAATTTGCCTGTCATGTAGTGTCTTTCTCACTCGGCAATAAATTCCGATTCCATGCACTTTGTTCTGTTATATTGGCAGAGAACAAGCTGCGGGCGAGCCAGCTTATCATTATGAATTTTTATCGAGTAACATATATTGAGAATTCAACATTACATATATCGAGAATGCCACACATATATCTTAAAAAATCATCATCATATATATATATTGTGACTTCAACATACATACATTGAGAACTCCACATGCACTTAGGGAAATATATACATTGAGAATTCGACACACAGATATCGCGAATTCATGATAAACTAAAGGGTGGCTTTCACTTCATTATAACCGCAGTTATCATAAAATTGGCAAAACATCCTTCAATCGATATATGTATTACGCTCAACTACTAAACACAGAAAACGTATTTTCTGCCATTACAATACTGCAAATGCCGTTGTAACGGTACTTACCGACCGGCCCGTTCACTGGATTGTGTGGAAAGACACCCAGAACGAATAAATGTTGAAATATATATTTCTTTACCGTTGGAGCAGACAATACGCCGACATACACAATGTTTCTGTAATCGCGCCACTCACTTTGATCATTGCGAACTGGACACTTCGTGGTCCCCACGCAGCTGGCAGGGAACTGGTTTGATATCTGAGCAAATTATCGGCCAGCGGGGCAGGCGGTCTAAGGATCCGGGAATCCAATGTACCAACACGTGTAGGGTTGGGCTTGGAAAAGTCATGCATAGAAGTAATTATGGTAGTGGAAGACACATATCAACATACATATATAGGAGAATATATGTCACTCGGTGTCGGATTTAAACCAAGACTTCTGTCTCTGACTCCAATTCCGTGTGATAGTATATGCCACGTCCCCATGCATCATATCCCCCACGTAGTGCCGCACATCGTCAATTAATTAACATCGTCAATTAATTAATTAGTCACCTAACGTCAAACATCCGTCAAATATTGACCAATCTCCAGGTAGAGGCAGAGACATTATGAGTGACAATAAACATTGTGCTGTTTTGTTTATTTTACAGTTACTCATACAGCAATGTTTTTTTTTGAGAAATTTTGTAAATTTTGTCAATAGAAATTATGTACCTTTGTTTGTGATGTATACGAACACAGATCTTGTATGCAATAAATGACGGGGTATGTTGCTAAGCCCCCATCTTGTGTGGGAAAATGCGGGTTTCTTTTGTGCAGCGTCAACATTCGGTCATCGCCGCCTGTTTCTGGGCTTTAATTATGTGATAACGGACCTATTTCACAGCCGAGAGATTCATTCAATAGACTTTGAAGTCGTACTATAGGTAGATATTTGCTACAGGGGCATCCTTAACTGTTGCTTTGTTTTGTTCTAGTCCGCTATAATCAACGTTTTGCTTCGGTCTGACGTTATGCCACATATAATGCTCTCATCATTCTTAATATCGGTATGCTGTCCATATTTTGTTTTTTCTGCGATATTTGCATCCATAATTGGCGCTTCAGCCTAAAAAGTCACGTGTTGAGACTATGGAATCCCGATACCAACGGGTAGGACTTTAACAATGTGGGTATGTCCAAAGTTTTAATCACAATTTCAATTTCAGCTATTCATTTGATGTCAGATTTTGAGTGTCAGTGGGTGCAGAAGGTCTGGTGCATGCTGGCTGGTTCACATATCCTCTATATTTGCACGCGCGTATTGAAGCTGATGTCGCCGCGCTGCTTGAACTTGAAACGCCACAGGTTATGATCACGGTCTTTTACGAGGATGGAGAGTGTTGGGCGGTTCGCTAGTTCCCCGGTCCAACGCGCCTGGAGTACCGTCACAGGGTGTTAATCAAGAAGGGGGGATGGAGGCGCGGGGTAGAGAACCTTACGTCATGTCTATAATGGACGATGCCGTTTGTCGGAGTTAACCTTTCGCCCATGTCGCTTGTTGCTAAAAGTCCTAAAGTTAGAAATCGCCGTGTGGAAAACTCTCTGGGGCCCGAAGTCGAGCGCTGGGCGCTGGCAGCCATGATGGACAAGTATACTAGGCTTCGCCAGGTGGTGGCGCCACAGTCCACACGCACCCGCCCTTGCGCCAGGATTTCCATCACGCACCAGCCGCACTAGAGCGACAGAGAGAGGAGCTGTTAAGGCGCCACTTGTCTGGTTTACCAGAAGCGAAGGTCGCTCGCAATCCCATATTGGCGGATTAAATACGCCCAGAAGCGTACCCATTTACGACCCGTTTCACCTTTGCGCAAAACAACTGCTCAGTCAAAAATTCAGCGGTTGGTTGTATATTCAAGAAGGTTTAACCACTCTTGGCCATATTGCGTCAATGGGAGAAGGAAGGGAGAGTGGAGCCATGTCCCCAGGGTAACCCCCAACTTTTTGGGAAAAAGGATGAGATCTTTATCCTGCGACCACACAGACATGACCACAGGGGGGGGGGCGAACCACCGATCCACATGCCGTTAGGCTTTCAGGTGGCTAGAGCAATCAATGCGAGCGCTCTAACCCACTGAGCTATCGAGGCGGCCCCTTGAACGGTTGGTACCCAAACAGTAAGAGGTCATTACCGCATACTCCATCGCTCTCGTGCACGATTGATAGATGTTAAGTTTCATCTATAATGCCAGGAGAGTTATCAGTACAAAAACGTTTGATAATTCAACACGTGCAACATATGATATGCCAGCAATCGTCACAATAAAAACATGAAACATATGCCATATATATATTTACCAAATATCTCATAAATCATTCGGTTCACTAATAGGCACTCACATCGGGGCCTGTCGAACTGATTGCGTCAAGTAATATTTCGTAGCCATTCCAAAGACACAGTTAATCATGTCACCCACAACAGCTGAGTAATGACAACAACTGCCAGTAAAGCAAAGTTGTGCCCCGCTAAACTGGCGTCAATGACGTTCGCGCCATTAACAGGGCGTGTCCATGGTGCCGTGACCTCCGTGACCGCCAAGATGGTGTGTGACGTAATATCCGGCAGCGTTGTTGTAGCGGACTCGGTAGCCGCAGATGTCCTGGGCGAGGCTGCGACACACGTCACATTCAGAAAGCCATCAAACCTGAAATTGTCGATCCCGACGATCCAAGCGACCGGAAAACACGGCTTCGACGAGTTGATACTCCGGAGGACTTGCAGGGGTCCGAAGAATACAAGATCCGGAGGTATGACGATGCCCATCTGAAAAACAGACCCGCAGGTAAGACGACGACCATCTGGATACAGATCTGGATTTAACTCGAGGCCGTCTGGAAACATACCGGAATTAACACAACGACCATCTGGAAACGGATCCGGTATGCCCAAGCGGCCGCTGCGGGGTTCCAGCAGGTTTTCGATTTTCGACTAATTTTGGTGTGGATTCGGATTCCAGTGATTCAGAAGAGATGAAAATTTTGTGTCCGAGATTTATTGGTCTACCACAGCGAACTCTGGTTCGAGAAATTGCACATGAGGTGCTGGGCGCAGGTGCCCCCAGATAAGCCCGCTTCTCTACGGGCACAACGACGTCAATGTCAAAATCCTTAGACGTTAGTGAGAATCGACTGTAGCTGTTATTATAATGTGTGCGCGTACAATCATAGTATCATATATTCTACGTATTCTATATACCGTCTTCTATCTTCTGACATCAAGAAAGTGTGTCAACACTAGGTTGTTTTGGTTATATTTTCGCGAACAAATGTTGGAGCATGTGACTGGGGCGTGTGACTACGCCAGATGAGTAGACATATCGGCAGCTATAGTTAGAACCGGACGACAGGATATGGATGGCACAATCGCGTTACAAGCTTTACCAGTCGCACATTGCATCTTTGAACTATGAGCTCAGGTTTGGCATCTGCAGTAATACGGAAGGTCAACCTATGGTCGGATGTGTGAGTCGTTTGCCGACGCAGTAATCTAAATATTTGCTCTTGTTATGACGAACATTTACAATTTTCAGCATATGACGCAGTAGTCGGATGTTGCCTCATTAGGGCGCTCGAGCGCTTTGAAGTGGGACGACACCTTTGCGGGGCCGCCAATGATAAGTGAATGAAGATTGTGTCCATCTTGAAAAAAAAACTTCAAAAATCAGAAACGCATGCGAGAGCTGTGACCTTTGCGCCAAATGGTAGGGAACATTCATTTTCAGAGAACTAGTAAAAAACAAATTAGATGCTATATCGCTTCGCCTGCAGCGTTGTTTGTTCTTGTCGTCTGTCGCCGTGTCTCCGCAATGACAAACTAATGCAATTTTTGGCCATTTAGTCAAGCCATAGCTGAAGGACTGAAGGTATTTCTATCGCCCGCTCTTTAAGCTAATGAGTTATGACAGTAAACATTGGCGCATTGCTACTTGGACGTTGCCGTGCGTCACGTCGTGTTCAGGGACAGCAAGTGGCGTGTGTAACTTTTTTTGGCGCAGGGGATATGCATGCGTCGAAACTGACGTCATACCTAACGCGCTCCTTTGCTTAATTTTCAGCTACTTTGCCAATAGCTATCATCACCTCAGTTCACAAGTAGGTACATTAAAGAAATAAAAGCCAACTTGAGCATTTTCACGAACGTCAAATGACGTCATGTAACGTCACGATGACGTCTTATTAAATAAAAAGTAAAATTTGTAGCGCCATTCATATTTAGTCAAGGAATCGCTCTTATCATCAAAATTTCATGTTCATTTAAACTCTAATATGGCATTAAATTGGCGGGCGGAAGATGCGTCATATGGCGTCATCGTGACGTCACCGGCACAAACCACAGGTTGACCTCGAATCCAGCTAACATTGGTGATTACAGTGTGCCATTGCTCAAAATAGAGCGTGCGGTGCGCACATTGCCCTAGGCCTAGCATACCCCTAACCCTATCCATAGCAGTAACTATACATATTGCCTACAGCGTGCATATGGCCAACGCATTAATAATTAGCGTACAACGTCGTGGTTTGGATCAACAGGTTTAGAAAGACACGCTCTATGACCCAACAGATTCTCATCATCATCAGTGTCTCACTGAATTCTTGTTTAATTGACGCGAAAATTACGACGTTGGTCGTTCAGAGTTGACACCAGAGTTTGTGCAGATTGTGCTCGTCACTAAAACGTGCCACACTTACCAAACCGTAAGCCACACAATTTGAACGAAAATCGGGATTGCTAAAATATTTAATCTTCTGTGGGTATATTATGTTCATTTCAGAAATTAATTTAAAAAAGGATTTTCTCGCAGTAAAGATATTTCATTAGCGAGTGCGTTAGTGAACCATATAGTTTAGTGATTCATGTTCACTGAATACGTGTCTACTGGATAGCAGTGCCAGATCTAAAACTTACATTTGGCTCAGCTAAAGACAAGACACTGTCAAAATCCACTTGCTCGTAGATAAAAAATGCAAAGGATAATTCCTCGAGTTTCGACAGGACCAGTTGTATTGTGCTTTGCATTAAATAACAACAATCACAGTATATTATAATGATATATACGAAATAAATGTTCTTATTGATTGAGCAATACACATTAACAAGATTGGACAATAAACATTAACCAGATTTGGCAATAAACATTAACCAGATTGGGCAATAAACATTAACAAGATTGGGCATGATACATCAGTGCCTTCGTATGATCAACGCGTTTCGTGTTCAATGTTTACTTTCCCAACCGTAAATACATTGTTGTGAACCGACTTACAGTTCTTTGTTCCTTTTCTGTTTTTATTATAAGGTTGTTGTGTTGGAAAGTCGATAGTTTAACCGATACACTCGCAGTTTAATCTGTCATATTGCTGCGGAACAGTAAGTTTTATACTGTTTTAATTAAGCGCAATTACGCGGACAGGAGGGGTGACTTGTACTCAAAATACCCCTCCCGAGCAGGATGTTATCGGATGCAGCTGGGCTCAAACAGTTAAGTTCGAATCCCAGTGGTGCAGATCTGTCTGTGTTGGTCTAGGATGATGTCATTCTTCTGATGGAATAGGGGTTCACTCCCGGAGAGACGGCTCCTCTGTATCTTGACCCATCCTATTGCCGCGATATGACATGCAGAAGTTGATAAAGCGTCCTACTTTAACAAACAATATCATATCAACACATGTCATACAAACCAGAGGTTCTTTGGGGCCCTGTATCTGGAACTGGTCATAGGTGACGACCATGGCCCAGGTTGAGTTGTAACCCGGGAGAAACGCGTCATCGATGTGTTGGTTGACGTCATCAAGGCCGGTTCCTGACGTCATGATGCGGAAGTAGATCCTGCTATCCTGGTGAGCCGTCAGATCCAGATCCTCAATCCATAGCTTCACTCCCATCGGGATCAAGGGATCGCGTCTATTTTGGCTAAAGGGGATGATGCCGTTGACGCCAATCTGAAATGTGGGTTGTGTCTTTAACTATGGAAGCTGTAGACAAGTTTTATGGTCTTCGGCAAACGAGGATGAACAGATGTTGATCCGAGGATGAATGGTACTATGAATCCCGGAGGGATGGTTCATCACTGGCAATATGACACATTATGTATCTGAGGCGTGTGCAGGAATTCTTCGAAAGGGGGTCTCAAAAGCATGAAAAGTACGTGTAAAAGCCTGAGACGTAGGTGACCTTGATGCACATAATTTGAAAGGGGGAGTGGGGGTCTGAAAGGGCAGGGGGCGGGCTCAAATGCCTCCTGTGCCTGCCCACCCCTGGCCAAGGGGCACATAATTTTAAATGGGAGAGGCCCAGATATATCCTAGGGTCTGAAATTGTGGGCAGCTGCCCCCTGTGCCCCCCCCCCCCCCCCCAGCGGGCACGCTCATGTGTGTAATTTTCCTATAAAAACATCTATTTAATCTGCAGAAAATCAGATTATATATCACGCCACTAACTGTATTTCCAGAATATTTGCGTTAATCAAGTAAGTTTCAGATAACTGGTATCCGCCAAGTCTTCAAGGGTTTTCCGAACTGGATCGTTTTCGTCCACGATTCAACAGCGTCAGTTCACGCTCTCTCTCGGACATTCCATCAGTCTTGCACAGATGGTATATACTGTAATGACGTCACACCCATGCACTCACCGACACGTAGTTGTAAAAGATATCCATAACCCGAATTCTCTCCCCCAGGGGCACGTCAAGCCGGTCCTCACCGGAACCCAGGCTGGCCGCTTCCTGGTCACCCTCCGACGGGCCGAAGGGCAGGAGGGACAGGCTGTCTCCCCCGTGGATGGCAACTGTCGCCAGGAGCAGCAGGGGTGCAAAGACATGCAGGATGCGCAACAGGGGCAGGGGGCACCCCCGGGAAGGTGGCGATAGGGGCACGGTAGGCAGTGTGGGCGCCATGGATACCGCGACAGACTGAAGCATATATATATATATATATATCTATATTGGGGATTCAATTTAATATATATATTGAGGATTCAATGTAATATATATTTAGAGGATTCAATTTAATATATATTGAGGATTCAATTTAATATATATATTGAGGATTCAATTCAATATATATATTGAGGATTCAATTTAATATATATATTGAGGATTCAATTCAATATATATATTGAGGCGTCAATTTAATCCCGATATATATATTGAGGATTCAGTATATACTGAGAATTCATCATAGAGCATTTCTGAAATTTAGAATAATTTTTATGTATCCGCGCGATGTTATTTAGCACGTAACGAAACAAGACCTCCTAGTAAAGCAGAAAAAGAATGGACTGGTACACTTTGGCGCTCCTAGCAACCCGTTGTTTATTGAAGTCAACCAATCATAGACCGGCTGTTGACAGTAAGAAGTTCTATCCAGAAAGGCATTCGGACAACAGATGCCGACGAGGTAACCTCCTCCTCCCCACCGCCTCCGTTATAAGGTTTTGGTTTAATTTCAGTTTCACTATGCAATCAATTATTAAATTGATAAGTATAGCTTGGTGTGTACCGTTCAACACTCATATATGTATGTACTCCAGTAATAAACTGACGTATAATTATTTGATTATTTGAAAGAAATAACTGAATATTTAAGGATATAGATGACCGCTGTCCTCGTTTTTCTGAACACCATTTGTAACTGTTATCATACTTTCGATACCATCAGCTTTCAATTAAATAGAAAGCTATATTACAGATAAGAATCCCCGTGGCTCGCATGAAATCGAACATACCGAGTTTAATCAATCTTATTCAGTCTCCAGACTAAGCGTAAATTTTGTTCATATTAATTTTATATTTGTTCACTAATTCTTATTTATTGGATCTACTGAAAGATTGCGAATCACAATAAAGCCCAATTATATACATAGTACCAATATATTTAAATATAAAACTTATGAAGGTTATTGATATTTATGACATTTATAAAAAATATGTCCTTCTGGGGAAGAGCTCTTGTGGTTTTATAGGTTCAATAAAAAAAACGTTCATCTCTGGTCTTGGCTTTCACTTTAAACGTGCGGGATTTACCACGTATTGTCAGCCTATCCAGTTTGACCAATATAAGGAGCTCAGCCAATATATATTTGGATGCCGACGGCGATGTGTGCCGCCTAGGCACAGGGCGATGTGTTCCGCCCTCACACATGGCAATATGTTCCGCCTACGTGCATAGTGATGTATTACACCTATGTACATGTAACGGAATGAGATGTCTCTCACTGGCCTTATCAGCTGTTGAGTTAGTACTATATCTCACCTGTTTTTGCATGTCTGCTATCCATTTATATTTGCTAAAATCACTGGTTTCATCGTTTAATTCCATGCCATTGCTTGTATCTGCCGCGTTTTGTTTTGCTCACCATGCTTGCCTTGATATGGAAGTGACGTCATAAAGTAGGTCACTGTGGAATTGTGGGACGTAAACTGCCGTATTTAAGCCATCGCGCGTGGTGTCGCAGCCTATTTATCTTCAGTGTGTAGCTAGTGAACGACCATCCAATGGTTTGAGATATTCACGTTTCCTTTTGTGGAATTTGTGCTTAAACCTCGTGGTTTACTCCCAGTCGACCAACTACAGTGCAGGGTCTTCATTATAGGTATAATGACTGTCCTAAATGGGAATTTACAAATTGTTAATTGTAAGGGGTGTGGCGTCCTGAGCCTAAGCATTGTTGTATTTTGCGAGGACTTGATTGTATTTCTAGCAGGGTAAACTCTGCTGAGAATATTTTGGGCCACATGCATGTGCTGTGTCATGCCACACCACATGGCTGAAGAGGGCTAGCAGTGGTCCTTCTGATATCTTATTATATGCTTAGAGAATTGCTTTATTTCGCGAACTGTATTGTTAACAGCGTATTTATGGTGTTGTGGGCATTGTTGGGCTACCGTATTGGGGTGTTTTACTCACTTGAAGAATAATTGATGTGTGGAAACCCAGATGGTGGGCTTAAATGTCTGTCCTGCGCAATAATCTGTATTCATGTTGTCTTCGTTTTTGAATAAAAACATCGTGCCGCCCAGCATCTTACCTATCTGGTCACGTAGTCTGTTCACTTTTATTGGCGATGCGTTCCGCCAACTGCTGGCGAAGTGTTCCGCCAGTTAGTGGCAAAGTGTTCTTCCACTTTTATTCAATTGATTTGACAATTTGCCTGTCATGTAGTGTCTTTCTCACTCGGCAATAAATTCCGATTCCATGCACTTTGTTCTGTTATATTGGCAGAGAACAAGCTGCGGGCGAGCCAGCTTATCATTATGAATTTGTATCGAGTAACATATATTGAGAATTAAACATTACATATATCGAGAATGCCACACATATATCTTAAAAAAATCATCATCATATATATATATTGTGACTTCAACATACATACATTGAGAACTCCACATGCACTTATGGAAATATATACATTGAGAATTCGACACACAGATATCGCGAATTCATGATAAACTAAAGGGTGGCTTTCACTTCATTATAACCGCAGTTATCATAAAATTGGCAAAACATCCTTCAATCGATATATGTATTACGCTCAACTACTAAACACAGAAAACGTATTTCCTGCCATTACAATACTGCAAATGCCGTTGTAACGGTACTTACCGACCGGCCCGTTCACTGGATTGTGTGGAAAGACACCCAGAACGAATAAATGTTGAAATATATATTTCTTTACCGTTGGAGCACACAATACGCCGACATACACAATGTTTCTATAATCGCGCCACTCAGTTTGATCATTGCGAACTGGACACTTCGTGGTCCCCACGCAGCTGGCAGGGAACTGGTTTGATATCTGAGCAAATTATCGGCCAGCGGGGCAGGCGGTCTAAGGTTCCGGGAATCCAATGTACAAACACGTGTAGGGTTGGGCTTGGAAGAGTCATGCATAGAAGTAATTCGGGTAGTGGAAAACACATATCAACATACATATATAGGAGAATATATGTCACTCGGTGTCGGATTTAAACCAAGACTTCTGTCTCTGACTCCAATTCCGTGTGATAGTATATGCCACGTCCCCATGCATCATATCCCCCACGTAGTGCCGCACATCGTCAATTAATTAACATCGTCAATTAATTAATTAGTCACCTAACGTCAAACATCCGTCAAATATTGACCAATCTCCAGGTAGAGGCAGAGACATTATGAGTGACAATAAACATTGTGCTGTTTTGTTTATTTTGCAGTTACTCATACAGCAATGTTTTTTTTAAGAAATTTTGTAAATTTTGTCAATAGAAATTATGTACCTTTGTTTGTGATGCATACGAACACAGATCTTGTGTGCAATAAATGACGGGGTATGTTGCAAAGCCCCCATCTTGTGTGGGAAAATGCGGGTTTCTTTTGTGCAGCGTCAACATTCGGCCATCGCCGCCTGTTTCTGGGCTTTAATTATGTGATAACGGACCTATTTCACAGCCGAGAGATTCATTCAATCGACTTTGAAGTCGTACTATAGGTAGATATTTGCTACAGGGGCATCCTTAACTGTTGCTTTGTTTTGTTCTAGTCCGCTATAATCAACGTTTTGCTTCGGTCTGACGTTATGCCATATATTATGCTCTCATCATTCTTAATATCAGCATGCTGTCCATATTTTTTTTTTCTGCGATATTTGTATCCATGATTTGCGCTTCAGCCTAAAAAGTCACGTGTTGAGACTGTGGAATCCCGATACCAACGTTAGGACTTTAACAATGTGTGTATGTCCAAAGTTTTAATCACAATTTTCATTTCAGCTATTTATTTGATGTCAGATTTCGAGTATCAGTGGGAGCAGAAGGTCTGGTGCATGCTGGCTGGCTCACATGTCCTCCATATTTGCACGCGCGTATTGAGGCTGACGTCGCCGCGCTGCTTGAACTTGAAACGCAACAGGTTATGATCACGGTCTTTTACGACGATGGAGATTGTTGGGCGGTTCGCTAGTTCTCCGGGCCAACGCGCCTGGATTACAGTCACAGGGTGTTGATCAAGAAGGGGGGATGGAGGCGCGGGATAGAGAAACTTACGTCATGTTAATAATGGACGATGCCCTTTGTCGGAGTTAAGCTTTCGCCAATGTCGCTTGTTTCTAAGTCCTAAAGTTAGAAATCGCCGTGTGGAAGACTCTCTGGGGCCCTAAATCAAGTGCTTGGCGCTGGCAGCCATGATGGACAAGTATCAGGCTTCGCCAGGTGGTGGTGCCCCAGTCCACACGCACCCGCCTTTGTGCCAGGATTTCCATCACGCACCAGCCGCCCTAGAGCAACAGAGAGAGGATCTGTTAAGCCACTTGTCTGGTCTACCAGAAGCGAAGGTCGCTCGCAATCCCATATTGGTGGATTAAATACGCCCAGAAGCGTACCCATTTACGACCCGTTTCATCTTTGCGCAAAACAACTGCTCAGTCAAATATTTCAGCGGTTGGTTGTATATTCAAGAAGCTTTAACCACTCATGGCCATATTGCGTCAATGGGAGAAGGAAGGGAGAGTGGAGCCATGTCCCCGGGGTAACCCCCAACTGCTTGGGAAAAAGGATGAGATCTTTATCCTGCGACCACACAGACATGACCACAGGGGGGCGCGAACCACCGATCCACATGCCGTTAGGCTCTCAGGTGGCTAGAGCAATCAAGGCGAGCGCTCTAACCCACTGAGCTATCGAGGCGGCCCCTTGAACGGTTGGTACCCAAACAGTAAGAGGTCATTACCGCATACTCCATCGCTCTCGTGCACGATAGATAAATGTTAAGTTTCATCTATAATGCCAGGACAGTTATCAGTACAAAAACGTTTGATAATTCAATACGTGCAACATATGATATGCCAACAATCGTCACAATAAAAACATGAAACATATGCCATATATATATTTACCAAATATCTCATAAATCATTCGGTTCACTAATAGGCACTCACAGCGGGACCTGTCGAACTGATTGCGTCAGGTGATAGTAATATTTCGTAGCCATTCCAAAGACACTGGTAATCATGTCACCCACAACAGCTGAGTAGTGACAACAACTGCCAGTAGAGCAAAGTTGTGCCCCACTAAACTGGCGTCAATGACGTTCGCGCCATTAACAGGGCGTGTCCATGGTACCGTGACCTCCGTGACCGCCAAGCTGGTGTGTGACGTAATATCCGGCAGCGTTGTTGTAGCGGACTCGGTAGCTGCAGATGTCCTGGGCGAGGCTGCGACACACGTCACATTCAGAAAGCGACCAAACCTGAAATCGTCGATCCCGACGATCCAAGCGACCGGAAAACACGGCTTCGACGAGTTGATACTCCGGAGGACTTGCAGGGGCCCGAAGAATACAAGATCCGGAGGTATGACGATGCCCATCTGAAAAACAGACCCGCAGGTAAGACGACGACCATCTGGATACAGATCTGGATGTAACTCGAGGCCGTCTGGAAACATACCGGAAATAACACAACGACCGCTGCGGGGTTCCAGCAGGTTTTAGATTTTCGACTAATTTTGGTGTGGATTCGGATTCCAGTGATTCGGAAGAGATGAAACTTTTGTGTCCGAGATTTATTGGTCTACCACAGCGAACTCTGGTTCGAGAAATTG
Organism: Arenicola marina; assembly: GCA_964019135.1. NCBI lineage: Eukaryota > Metazoa > Annelida > Polychaeta > Arenicolidae > Arenicola > Arenicola marina. The sequence continues at coordinate 34,361,767 of OZ025259.1, read as the reverse complement.
CACATGAGGTGCTGGGCGCAGGTGCCCCTAGATAAGCCCGCTTCTCTACGGGCACAACGGTGTCAATGTCAAAATCCTTAGACGTTAGTGAGAATCGACTGTTGCTTTTATTATAATGTCTAGTGTAATAGTGTCTATATATTCTACGTATTCTATATACCGTGTTCTATCTTTTGGCATCAAGAAAGTGTGTCAACACTTGGTTGTTTTGGTTATATTTTCGCGAACAAATGTTGGAGCATGTGACTGGGGTATGTGACTACGTCAGATGAGTAGACATATCGACAGCTATAATTAGAACCAGACGACAGGATATGGATGTCACAATCGTGTGACAAGCTTTACCAGTCGCACATTGCCTCTTTGAACTATGAGCTCAGGCTTAGGCATCCGCAGTAATGCTTGAAGGTCAACCTATGGTCGGATGTGTGAGTCGTTTGCCGACGCAGTAATCTAAATATTTGCTCTTGTTATGACGAAAATTTTCAATTTTCAGCATATGACGCAGTAGTCGGATGTTGCCTAATTAGGGCGCTAGAGCGCTTTGAAGTGGGACGACACCTTTGCGGGGCCGCCAATGATGAGTGAATGAAGATTGTGTCCATCTTGAAAAAAACTTCAAAAATCAGAAACGCATGCTAGAGCTGTGACATTTGCGCCAAATGGTAGGGAACATTCATTTTCAGAGAACTAGTAAAAAACAAATGAGTTGCTGTATCGCTTCGCCTGCAGTGTTCTTTGTTCTTGTCGTCGGTCTCCGTGTCTCCGCAATGATAAACTAACGCAATTTTTGGCCATTTCGTCAAGGCATAGCTCAAGGACTGAAGGTCTTGCTATCGCCTGACTCTTTAAGCTAATGAGTTGTGACAGTAAACATTGGCGCATTGCTACTTGGACGTTGCCGTGCGTCACGTCGTGTTCAGGGACAGCAAGTGGCGTGTGTAACTTTTTTTGGCGCAGGAAATATGTATGCGTCGAAACTGACGTCATACCTAACGCGCTCCTTTGCTTAATTTTCAGCTACTTTGCCAATAGCTATCATCCCCTCAGTTCACAAGTAGGTACATTAAAGAAATAAAAGCCAACTTGAGCATTTTCACGAACGTCAAATGACGTCATGTAACGTCACGATGACGTCTTATAAAAAAAGTAAAATTCGTGGCGAATTTCATACTTAGTCAAGCAATCGCTCTTGTCATCAAAATTTCATGTTCATTTAAACTCTAATATGGCATTAAATTGGCGGGCGGAAGATGCGTCATATGGCGTCATCGTGACGTCGCCGGCACAAACCACAGGTTGACCTCGAATCCAGCTAACATCGGTGACTACAGTGTGCCATTGCTCAAAATAGAGCGTGCGGTGCGCACATTGCCCTAGGCCTAGCATACCCCTAACCCTATCCATAACCTTAACTATACATAGCGCCTACTGCGTGCATATGGCCAAAGCATTAATAATTAGTGTATAACGTCGCGGTTTGGATCAACAGGTTTAGAAAGACATGCTCTATTACCCAACAAATTCTCGTCATCATCAGTGTCTCACTGAATTCTTGTTTAATTGACGCGCAAATTACGACGTTGGTCGTTCAGAGTTGACACCCGAATTTTGTGCAGATTCTATTCGTCACTAAAACGTGCCACACTTACCAAACCGTAAGCCACACAATTTGAACGAACATCGGGATTGCTTCAATATTTAATCTTCTGTGGGTATATTATGTTCATTTCAGAAATTAATTTAAAGAAGGATTTCCTCGCAGTAACGATATTTCATTAGCGAGGACGTTAGTGAACCATATTGTTTAGTGATTCATGTCCACTAAATACGTGTCTACTGGATAGCAGTGCCAGATCTAAGACTTACATTTGGCTCAGCTAAAGACAAGACACTGTCCCAATCCACTTGCTCGTAGATGAAAAAAGCAAAGGATAATTCCTCGAGTTTCGACACGACCAGTTGTATTGTACTCTGCATCAAATAAGAACAATCACAGTATATTATACTACTACACGAAATAAATGTTCTTTGATTGGGCAATAAACATTAACAAGATTGGGCATGATACATCAATTTCTTCGTAATATCAATACATTTCGTGCTCCATGTTTACTTTTCCAACTGTAGAAACATTGTTGTAAACCAACTTACAGTTTTTTGTTCTTTTTCTGCTTTTATTATAAGGTTGTTGTGTTGGAAAGGCGATAGTTTAACCGAGACACCCGCAGTTTTCTCTGTCATATTGCTGCGGAAAAGTATGCTTTATACTGTTTTATTAAGCGCAATTACGCGGAAAGGAGGGGTGGCTTGTACTCAAAATACCCCTCCCGAGCAGGATGTTATCGGATGCAGCTGGGCTGAAACAGTTAAGTTCGAATCCCAGTGGTGCAGATGTCTGTGTTGGTCTAGGATTATTCTTCTAATGGAATAGCGGCTCACTCCCGGAGAGACAGCTCCTCTGTATCTTGACCCATCCTATTACCGCGATATGACATGCAGAAGTTGATAAAGCGTCCTACTTTAACAAACAATATCAACCCATTTCATACAAACCAAAGGTTCTTTGGGACCCTGTATCTGGAACTGGTCATAGGTGACGACCATGGCCCAGGTTGAGTTGTAACCCGGGAGAAACGCATCATCGATGTGTTGGTTGACGTCATCAAGGCCGGCTCCTGACGTCATGATGCGGAAGTAGATCCTGCTATCCTGATGAGCCGTCAGATCCAGATCATCGATCCAGAGCTTTGCTGAGATCGGGATCAATAAATCGTGTCTATTTTGGATGAAGCGGATGATGCCGTCGACGCCAATCTGAAAGGTGGTTTGTGATACTATTTTCAACTGTGGAAGCTGTAATTATGTGTTTCGGTCATCGGCAAACGAGGATGAAACTATGTAGATGAAAGGATGAATTTTACTATGAATCACGGAGGGATGGTACATCACCGGCCATATATTACATATTAGGTGTCATTTTCCTAACAGAACGCGTTTATTTTAATCTGGCAATATATTACATCACTCGCGGTATTTCCCAGAAATATCTGCCATAATCAAGATAATTTGATATCTGCCAAGTGTTCAAGGGTAATGTGCCCAGTTTTCCGAACAGGCTGGTTTCCGTCCACAATTCAAAAGCGTCATTTCACGCTCTCTCTTGGACATTGCACGAGATTCTCGCACTGTTCGTATACACTGTAATGGCGTCACACCCATGCACTCACCGACACGAACTTGTACCAGACAGTCATGATCTGAATGTACTCCCCCAGGGGCACGTCAAGCCGGTCCTCACCGGAACCCAGACTGGCCGCGTCCTGGTCACCCTCCGAGAGGCCGAAGGGTAGAAGGGAGAGGCTGTCTCCCCCGCGCATGGCAGCTGTCGCCAGGAGCAGCAGGGGTGCAAAGACATGCAGGATGCGCGACAGGGGCAGGGAGCACCCCCGGGACGGTGGCGATAGGGGCATGGTAGGCAGTGTGGACGCCATGGATGCCGAGACAGACTGAAGGATATTTATTTTATATATATATATGGGTCATAACACGGTAAGGCGTTACTCAACGCGTGACATGACTGGTGAGTTATTTTGTCCCAAAACTGATCAAATGTAATGAAAAATATGGAGGTTGTCATCTTAAAGTTACATGAATATAGCACAGAAGATAGTTTAAATAGTAGTTTACTGGGAATTAATGGTTTTCCTGGAGGTGGTGGTGCTTGGAGGCGAACGAACATACAGACATAAATGTGTTTTTCTGCATTATATTGTAATTTAAAATTTTAATTTAATGTTAATGAGGGAAAATAACGTTCAATGAGTTAATAGCTTTGTTTCGCGTCAAGATGCAAATAGAGAAAGATACAAGCATATACATTGAGTTTTTCTTGCTGCTAGCTGATTTCTGGAAATAGACCTTGCTAGCATAATGTGTCTTATGTAAGTTATTAGAACTTAGAATGACAAGATATATACTCTAGTATGTGTTCTTCAATTCTATGATGCTTTCTAGGGTCAGCTTTGAGTCAATCTCATATAGAATACGATCCCAGATTGAAAGTGTCATCTCATCTGATATGTCTGTCTCAATGTTACTGCCAACACCTGCCCGACTCCCTCACATGTTACCGGCGACACCTGGCATGGCTGTCTCATACGTTAATGATTCTGTTGGTCTCATGTTACGGGGCGACACTCGTCTGTCGGTCCGGTATAAAACATTATCACCCATTTGCTGAAATACCATCCATGTATATCACGTGATTGTGCGTAGGCTTATGTTACATGGCTCTACTATGGCAAATGCAAACGTTGAAACATTTCAGTATCACTATGCTACCCTTAAAGCAATATATTCCGTATTTTTTGTTCTACCAACCTGATCCCCATAAGTATATTCTGTCTTCTATTTAAATCCTGAAAGCCCGTGGCTATCCGGAGAGAGTGAATTTGTTTTTCGGAGCTAAAGAGTTGGTGGCCGGCTTTATATCCCTGCGAGCCTGTTCGCTGTCCGGTAGGGTCATCAATAAAACGCGGAAAACTTCGGAAAACTTCTTCGTGGCGGAAATTCAGAAGTTTTCTGCAGTTTTCCGTAGTATTTCTCAAGATATCGCAGGTATTCCACCGGTATTCCGCGTTTTATTGAGGGCCCTTCGGTATTCTGTGTGATGTCGACCGCGGCTCGCTAGGATGTCCGTGCGCGATATAAATAAACCGCGTAGTTTTATGTTAAAATTGTTGTTTTACAGACTCAAAGATAAATAATATATGCATCATAATTTTAAGATACTTTTATTGTTGATTGTAATGTGTAAAAGGTCTAAGATGGCGCATGTAGGTATATTGCTTTAATCAGCCAGTGAGGGGTCGGACGTAACATAATGTCGGACGCAACACACCAGGACAGACAGCCTTGTCCGTGGTGTGGTAATTTGTTCCTGCTGCCAAGAAGATTTAACCGCGCTTACAAACACGTGACGCGCAAAGACGAATCCAGCGGTAGTCTTTCCCGTGCGTTATATGGCATGCGTTAGTAAATATGCGGACGTAGCAGTTGGACAGACAATGCTATGCCATTTATTATTAAAGAAACGTGTGTAAAGTAGCGTTATACGGCATACATTATGAACCAAATCTTGGAGTAACCAAGGTGTGCTATCTGATAAATCATTTGCCAAAACTGGACAAAAAATGAGAAGACTTTTGCATACCCAAAAGACAGACAGCGTTCGTCCGATACTATTGATAACGAGACGTTTTATTTATTGGTAAGAAATGCTTAATTATTTTTATTTTATTTTATTTTACCTTAAAAATGTGAAATATATCTTTGATATATACTCTTTACGATGCCCGTTAAGATGATTTGTACTCCCCGTTCTTTCAAATAAGTTTGCCTCAACTTGAACTGACCATACCCCAAAATGTAATGCCGTATCGTATTACGACCCATATATATATATATATATATATATATATATATTGCGGATTCAATTCAGTATACATTGGGGACACAATTCAGTTTATATTGAGAATTCAACATCATATATATTGACAATTCCTCATATATATGTATTTTGACTTTCACATATATATATTGAGAATTCCACATGCATATATTGAGAAGTCAAGATATACCAAAGGGTGGATTTCATTTAATTATACCCGCAGTTATCCTAATATTGGTAGAACATCCTTCAATCGATATATGTATTAGGCTCAACTACTAAACACAAAAAAGTATTTTCGAAGAATATATGCTATTACAATGCTGCAAAAGGTGTTGTAATGGTACTTACCGACCGGTCCGTTCACTGGCTTGGGTGGAAAAGAACCAGAACGAATAAACGGTGAAATATGTATTTCTTTACCGTTGGAGCACACAATATGCCGAAGTATACAATGTTACTATAATCGCGCCACTCACTTTGATTATGGCGAACTGGACACTTCGTGGTCCCTACGCATGTGGCAGGGAACTGGTTTGATATCCGAGCGAATTTTCGGCCCGCGGGGCAGGCGGTCTAACGTTCAGGGAAATCCAATGTAAAAACAGGTGTAGGGTTATGCTAGGAATGAGCAATCCGGGTAATGGAACATACATGTAACGGGGTGAAATATCCTTCCCGACACCATCCACCTGTATTTTGATATCCCAGTTAACAAATTCTTACCTTTTGTGTTTAGTTTATATCCTGCCAGTATCTATACATTTAGTATTTTCATGTTTTGTCAGTCTTAAACGATTTGTTTTAGAGTCTGTCGCCAAGTGGTTTTCGTTTGTAAACGGGACCAATTAAAGCGTCATAATTAGGTCAGAGCAGAGGATGTCGGGAGTCCGTTTCCTCCGAATATAAGCCGGTGCGCGCTTCCCAACAAACATGACGGTAACGGGCCAGTACTGGCAGCGTTGCGGCTTATTACGGAAATGCTGGTATCATGGCCGGCCAGTAACGGCCCATTGCTGGGCCAGTCAAGGCTAATTTATTGGGGGAATTCTGTCGATCAGTTCTTTTAGGGGGCTTCAACCGAGAAAAAACACATTTAAAGCATTTTTCCATTGGCCGCCCTGTTAAAGCCAATTTGACAAGAACCTGACCAGAATTGTTTTTTAGTAAAGTAACATAATTTCTATGACATTTTCAAGTAGTTCCATACACGATACTTACTTAGAGAAAAAAGAAATACATTTTGTCGACGAATTTTTTTTTACCCCCACCCGCTCTCGACCTTAACAGGACGTACTATCTTATATTAATTGTCAATTATCAGTTGCGTCTGTGCTACTTTATGTATATGTAACCACGTGTTCTTTGTATCGTTTTCCTTTTATATACCGCTAATAAAACCATCGCTACCAGCCAACACATCGGAGATTCGTTTATGTTTCTTCATTGTGTACCGTAGGCTCCGTTACATACATATATCCACCTACATATATTGGAGAATGTATGTCTCTGACTCCAATTCGGTGTGTCAGTATATGCCACGTCCCCATATTGAAGTCAAACATCGGTCAAATATATACCAATTTCCAGGTAGAGGTAGATATATTATGAGTGGCAATACCCGTTGTGCTGTTTGTTCTGCCAAACTGGTGCGTCTTATGTGGGGAAATTTTGTGCAGCGTCAAAATTCGGCCATCGTCGCCTGTTTCTGGCTTTTATCATGTGATCCCGTACCTACTTCACAGCCGAGAGGTTCCTCCAATTGACTTTGAAGTCGTAGCATAGGTAGACAATTGCTGCATGAGCAGCTTTAATTTTTGCTTTGTTTTATTGAAATCCGCTATAATCAGCGTTTTGATGCGGACCGACGTTAGACCATTTATTATGCTCTCATCATTATTTGATATTAGTCGTGTCCATATTTCGGTTTTGGTACGATATTTGGAGCCACAAGTTTCCATTTAGACTAAAAAATGACATGTCGATAAAAATTGATTAACATGAGTGTGGCATGTCCACAGCCTTTTACACCTCAGTTCATTTAATTATTGTCGGATTTCCTATTAATGCTACTTTGAATCCCAAGTATCATTTCAGCTATTTATTTTATGTCAGAATTCAGCATGCTGGCAGGTTCGCTTTTTACATTTTGTTGAAATAGTAACTTTAAATTAATGTGGTCTAGTTTTCAGGCTCATGGCGCTAACGGTTCTCATGGCATAGTCAGAAATTATATTATCGCCTCGCACTTGCTAAAATACCCCATATCGTGTCTTATGTAGAGTACCATATGTGCGTATGACCCTTCAATGTTCACAGTGCACAGTAGTTTTATTGCGTACTATTGGCTGGCCTCCAGCCCTGGTACAATTAATTAGTACAAAAGAAAAGAGAAACACAGCGACAAAACCTCAATGTTGTTGTATAAGTATGCATGGGCTACGGGACATTCATCGTACTGAACAACAACTGATATGTTTATTGAGAAAAACAACAAGAATGGTCAGATAATGGTTGTAATAATTATTTAATAACTATATAATCGCTCACAAACCCGAGTTTATATATATTAATTTACATTACGATAGCTGAAATAACAAGAATTGGTCGATTTGTAGGCGAGGGATAGCTTTGTCCGCTAGGGGTCGCTCCGCTCGCAAGTTTATAACGTTTCTTACGTACGACGATTGCGTGTATCCATCAAGTCAATCGATTTTGTTGTCTAACCGATTACCTTCAGGCATAAAGAAAAATGAACGGTTCTAGAACAAAGTTGGGTACACAACAACCCCGTATCAGCAGGAGTAACAATGATAACCAGGTATGATATATCCTCACTATCCTCACCTTGCTGAAAAACACAAGCTCTATATGCTCTATTGGCACCCAACCGGTCTTGATAGCTACTAAATGTACTCCTACAGCAATTTCCGCCTGAGAAACTCTGGAAAGGATGTATTTAGGTCCCATGTGCATTGACAAAATTATATTGCACGCAAGGAAGCAAAGGGTAGGTTGGTGTCCTATGAGGAGCTTTAAGTATTCCATCGAACCCTGGCACATACGGGCTATGTGTCCGTGCGTAGTTCTTTGTATCGCCACGAACGAAACATTTATTTACTCCCATTACAACATGCGTTGACGAAGAAGGTGTTGAAACAGAGCAACGAAGAGAACGCCAAATGCACTATGCAGTCTTTTCCAGCATCTCCTTGACGTCACATAAATGTAGCAAAATTATAAATGATCGATATCATTATGGCCTTGCTCCAACAAACGGGGTGAAATTACCATAGTTCCATGAACAACTTCCCAAGTAACTAGGCAACAATGGCGACTATTAAACCAGAGGCTGTTACACCAAGTCCGACCACGCCCACTGTTGGAGTAACTATTGCCTTCATCCAGCAGCTGCATGGCCATTCCAATTGGGAATAGCTGCATGGCATTGCCTTAACCCAGCGGCTGTTCCACCAAGTGCGACCACTCCCACTGTTGGGAGTAGTTGCCGTTGCACTCATTGAGTGTGGCGACTGATGCACTCCTGGCGCCCCTGGTGTCCAGACAGAACTTGGATGGCAGGTGAATCATCTCGTGACTGCGCTGAGTGGGAAGAGCAAGCAGACAGCTCTTTAGATATCGGATCAGACAGGGCATTCCCATGAAAACGACGACTAGAAGAACAGTCTTAGAAATTGGGGTTGGATGAAATTAATACTCACCAGATGCCGATCGGTATCAGAGCAAAATTATGCTCATCCAGATTACTAAAATGGCCTTGGAACACCGAGATGAAGAGTAGCACATTTGATGTTAACAAGATAGCAGCAGAATTATCAAAATTGTCCATATATAATAGCAAAGATTTGTTTTGTATGTTAGATTTGTTTATGGTTACTTATTTATGCGTAACCTTGGCGCGACTAACCGGTTTATAGATCCACCGTTGACCTTGCTGTAGGGATTGCGGACAGTTGGACATCATGGGGATGGCGTCTCCCGGGCTACTTCCGGTGTACGTTGCGCAGTGGAACTCCCGGCGCAGCTCTCCAGACCAGGTCAATGAAAACAACTGAAATAGGGGTTTGGAAGGGGTAAAGGGCGACACGCGAGACAGGCATATTTGAAAAATCGACATTCAACATTGACCCCCAAATTATGATACTGATCTACGACATCGACACAGATATTTGAAAAAACGACGCTGAAATTAGCCAAAAAGCGACACGGTACGTCGTGCAAAATCGACATTCGACACTGAGAATTTTGAAAAATCGACACTGGACACTGGACCCCCCCCGCCCCCACCGCATTCCAGACTCTTCACATTCGTAAGTTATGTGCAGTCACATGGACTTCCCAAAGAGTAAGTCGTTTTTGAGGTTTGAAGCAACGGAACGGAAGATCGAGACATACACTCGTTGGAGAGAGAAATGGTCTGATTTTCTAAGCTAGGATAAATACATGGCTTACTTACAAATCAAATCAAATGGCCACGTAACAACCTTGTGAATCACCGGCTGGCGGCAAACGTTTGTCAATATCGGTAGAATTTAACATATTTCTGGTTAGCCATGAGCTTATGTTGAAGGCCCATTACCTCCACTCAATTCATAAATCGGAATATTTCACTCTCCAATATCTATAGATGCGATAGAGTGTGACGACGCTCTGTCAAAATATTATTATACATAACAATCAATACAAAACAACGCATCAGCACAAAATGTGCAACCAGTACAAGATGTAAATCAGTACGAAGTAGTCTATACAATCAGGACCAAGCAGCACAGTACAAAATGCACAAAAGGCACAAAATGTACTATGTACGATGGTATGCACGAAGGTATTATTCATCCCTGTCCTCTTGCAATCTGCTTGAAAGGGATGCTTCCATTCTTAGGCCAGTCAAAATCAATGCTTTCCATGTTTCTCTTCATTGTAAAAGTATGCATCGCTCCCTATTGATTTCTCCATCGACGCAATGTGGGCTGTCATTGGTCAAATTTCGGCATTTAGTACAGGCATGCACGCTGATACACGTTGACGTACCTGGTTAGCGCTGGTCTCTTGAAAGGGGTATAAGCCCATTGAGTAATCTCCCTGCTCATTGTTACCCATGTTATCCAAGCAGTAGTTGTTTTCAAGGTTCCGCAGCTGTAAATTGACAACTATTCCTATTGGAATATTTTTATTTCAGATTTATTTCATGTAAGTCACCCGCTGCAGATCGTGAAGCTATAAAACAACTGGCATATTGATAAACTGAAGCATCATGTATCGTTCTTGATGAGACCTGCTATAAACAGTTCGACAATCAGATATGACTCAACGTATGTGTACCACGGTCGTTATAAAATAATACATGTGTATTTTAGACGTGGTCCTACATTAACAAGCCTAAAAACCTTGGGCCAAGTAGGACCACGCCCCACACGCAGGCCAAATAATTATGGGTGAAAAATCCACTCCTATAGGGCTGTACAGTCACTACGGGATGTTATCGGGACCCCACGAGGCAGGGATACTTATGCTCTATGTCAATGCCTAGCATCAACGGCCTGTACGTGCTGCCTACTTTCCGGCTGTTTGCCTTCACTCGTTTCGCACACAAGCTAAAACTGGCCTTGGATGCACAACTAACCAGTGAAGTTCTGTGCATATCAGAATTATAACCATCCGAGTAGATTTAAGTAATATATGAGTGGTTAGACAGTTGCTAAACCTGAATGCGGTTGTCCCATGAGTGACTGTAAGTGTCAGGAGATCTAATGTGCTGCGCGGGGTTTTCCATGTCGTATGACGTGTTAATCATCACGACTCGCATGTCTGCGCTCGGTATCTATGGTTACGTAACAACGCTCATTATATGGACTGACCGGTGACAATGTTTGTCGCAGAAATGTAAACATCGATGATTTGCCTCAAAATACAACGGTTCCAAGTGTTTCATCAAACGGAACACATGCATTATGGAGTGATAAATGTCTTATCTACACCTATATTATGATTTGATAGTTAGTAATGCCTGGACCAAAGCAAACAAAAATACTTTCACACCAACTCGATTCTTCACGCACAAACCGCGCAGCTGGCCGGTTCCCAACACTCAAACGTTGACTACAATGAGAGCGCGTCATGCAGCTGCAGCAAGGCACCAGCGTGATGCGCACTCGTTCTAAGAGCACGTGTTTTATTGTTGGTCCCCCAAAGACCTAAACCGGAAATAGAACCCGCGATAACTGTACAGCCCTATAATCGGCAAGTAAATTATCAGTTTTCATCACTTTAGAGCCAATTTCCACTTAATGATAATTAGAAAATCAGGTTGATTGCTTACAATACCGGATATTTTGATCTACACCCAAAGATACTTATCTTTTGTCATACCACAGGTCATATTTAATTACTCTTTGAATTCTTATAAATCACGTAATAAACTTCAGTGATGCGCACTCAGGTCTACCTACCTTCCCCCAAGCCGTAACATTGACGTCATATAGAAACTTGTGATCTGCTACGTTGTCCAGAAACCACTGGAAGTCGTGGCACTTGAGTCTCTGCCTCAGAGCTCTGCGTTCTGAGATGTCTCCATAGTCGCTGGTCTACCATTGGCAAAGAGTATGCGAACAGGTTCAACATGTTTAATGTTTTCCGTTAAGGCGTATGATGTCTTCAAAGACGTATAGCAAGGAAAATCATTGAATTAATAAAACAAAATCGCGTCTACGATGTATGGTGACCAAATATATTTGTAGAAACAGTTCTTAGAATGCAAATATCTTAAATAATTGACAATCCAGACCAAGCAATCGGAGATTCACAACCATGGCTCTCCAATCTTACCTATTATCAGGGATCCTATGATGTGAGGCGTCTGCTTATTTGCCACCCATAACGTATTACAAACACATATAAGGTACATTATTTCTGATAATTACCTTAGCCTGAGGAAATATGTTGTAGTAATATTTCTTGTAGTCATCTAACCAGACTTCCGCCGTACGTTGCGTGTTGTACAGGTAGTAGTTCGTCGCTTGAACACCGATACATAATTGTAACGAAACCATCTTCACTATCTCCAGTCTACCTTGACTTAAGTACCACGAGATCCCACGAGGACCACGAAAAAAAAGTTCCAATTACCCATCTTATTTTAAATTATATGCATTATCTCTATATATATACATGAATTGTCATACGACAATCGTTTTGTTGGAGACATCAGCGACATCAGCGGGTGTCCGCTAACAGCATGTATCGCGCGCCCTCTAGCGTTTGAATTATAATGGCAGACTGCGATGATGGGTAAATTGGTGTTTTACGCCACCTTTGTGAATACATGGGAATATCTGGGACAATGAAATGGAAGGATGAAACAGATGCAAGCACACTTTGAGCTTAAAATATCCCGCTATTTATGACTTGCATGTACGTGGATTATCTATATTGAAATTGAATTATTAAAAAAACTTGAGTTTGAAACCAGTTGTTCGAATAAAGAGATCGCTAGTTTATTGTTGTATGAGCCGTGGCGGTCTGTGTTGCGAAGTCATTGCGTTTATTAATATCTACCAATGAATTTCATGCTCTGTTTGATTAGGGGACCCCGGGAGCAAGATCCACGTTTAAAACATAATTTATGAATTAATGATAATAATATTACTTCCAGCTTAACTGAGGTAAATAATACACATGAACAGTCTCGTTATCTTCGAAATAAAATATTTAAGAGAAATAAATTTGCATTGCTGCTAGATTTAACCTATAATAGAATTCAATCATCATATTTACAAGTGAAAATTTAAATATATTTAAATATATGATTCTTGAAAACGTTTAACAAACCTCGGAACTTTAAGGGCCAATTATTGCCACTACCTTGAACAGACCTGATATTCTGTTCTCGTTGGAGATGACTTCATCACTTACAATTGGTTTTCCAGGGGCGCCCGAGTCTGAAGAGGTGGGCGACACGAGAACAGGGAAGATTCTCCAAGGACCCACCACACATCCACATCTGGAAGAACAATTCACTCATCGCAATTAACACTGTCAATGGTATGCCAGTCCACTCATCATAATCCCCCTGACATCCAACTCTAAGTTGCATATACATATATACGGCAACGATCACTAGAGCTATCAAAAAGATTGACAGTTATTATCAATTTGGTCCTCTTTCAAACATGGTCATCTTTGTTGAGCGACTCTATTAGAACGAGAATAGCCGAAGTACAGGTATTGTTAAAGACTTAACTAGTGCGTTAGCGAAGCATGACTTGTTTGAGCGCATTACAAAATCTGTGTCGGATAACAGTTTCCATTCTACGGGAGAGTGAAAAAATATAGTTAGAGCATATGTTAAGCTGCGCAAAGAGACTCAGCTCTCGAAACAACTTGTTCAGAAAAAATACAATTTTTTAATGGCTAATATCGCTGTGACCAGCATTTACATATTTGGCAAATAGAACGCACGGGGTTTAACAAAAGAAGACAATTGCCCGCACTAGCACGTCTTAACTGAGTCTTTTTTAGAGAAACATATGCAGCTTGTGAATATTGTAAAAAACGAATATGTGTCCGCTTAAATTACTTTCTTCACTCGTGTGGCAAGTACCAGGCGGCTAGAAAGATGTTCCGGACTGAAATAATTAACCGATGTAGCTTCCAATTTTCCTCCCAAATATTTAATTTAAATGAAGAGTAATTTACCACTCTAATTTAAGGCCATAAACCACACATAGACGCATACTCCGATGACTTAGATTCGTTCACCACAATAACAGGCAGGCTCTGTCCTTTGAGCCGCGTCTGCCCTATTGTTACTGACGACAGTATTGTCAAATAACATTATAAATGTTTAATTGTGTGTTAATATTCATCATTGAATATAGAGCACGCATTTCCATGGAAAACTCTCTGTACTCATGTTTACCTAAGTAGCACCGAGGTGGTTCAACATCATGCGCATAGATTGACCCAAGATAGGGTAAACACGCCTTTCGTTCTTCTTGGTGGGGAGCCCTCCTGTGTTTTTGTTTTGGGCCATATTTGCACGGCACGTCTATTAGGGCCTAAAACGTCATAGTGACGACAACTGGAGCAAATGCACATACCTTGATCGCCGGATCTATTGATGGGGGCTATGAATATATAAGGCAATAACTCTTCAGTTTCAGATTTATGTAAGCGCTTTTTCCACACGACGGAATATGCCCCCCCCCCCCGCCCACCCGCACCCGGGATCTATCCCTTGGCTGGAACCTTCTGGTCGAAGAAACTTTATTTTCCTGCGCCTTATTCGCCATCCAATTTCCGCCTCCAAGAGATCACTAATGGTCAATCAATTACTTATGTAACCCTAAATGGCCCTGCCGTTGTCTCCTTCAGAAACGTTACGCATGGATGTGTGGGCGATAACCGGGATGGTTGAAGTCAAACTTAAAACTGTGTACTTCATTCTACCAAGGTCTGACGTTTTGATCACTATCACGTTTTGGGCTCTAACACACGTTCACTATATCATCACCATTGTACATGTCGTCCTTACTCTGAATCCGATCTCCGTGTTCTCGCCTCCCCAAATGGCCATGTCCGGGTCGAAGCTTCCCATCTCGAAGAACATCTCTCTGTCCATGGCCATGGCACAGCCCACCATGGCCTGAGACCTGCGTTGGGAAAGCTCATACATCAGCAATGGAGCCTCAAATGTGCTGCTAAATGGGCATAAATACGTCTTGATATGAATGAGTGTGACAGCAAGCGGTAGTCGCTATTCACTATGTGTCGACTGGGAGTAGACTCTTTCATCTGACTGTCATCTGACGAACATTTGCGTTTTGGTGTGGCACACGCGTTTTTGCGAGCTTCATCAGAACATGCTAGCTATTGCTGCCTTTTACAGGGGTCTGAATAGGGATGGGGGTGGGTCCATTGTCCAGTGTCGATGTTTCAAAATTCTCAGTGTCGAATGTCGATTTTTCATGACGTTTCGTGTCGCTTTTTTTTGTAAATCTGTGTCGATGTCGCTTTGTCAGATCCTCAGTGTTCGATTTTTTGGGGTCAATGTCGAATGTCGATGGTTTAGCCCTTCCATGCCTCTTTTTAGCTGCCAAATATACGTTTCGCTTCATTAAATGTTAGACTAGTTAACATTGAATAATGGATCCAAATGATACATATTATAAGCTCGTATATTAACTGAAGATTGAATCATTTGGGTAGAAGCAGTCACGGCATCTATCGATGAGCGTTGCTACTGATCAACCTGCATTAAGGAAAGTTTGTTTGCCAGAATAGCGCATTGATTGTAGCGAAGTGTGGCAGTCTTGCACACCACGACGTAATCAAAACTCAGTCATCGCTATATAGCGTTTGCCTTTAGATATGAAAATAAATTTGACACTCCATATAATTATATATAAATGCGTATATAAACAAGATCAGACAATCTGTCAAATACATTTTTACGACGCAAAGTGTGGGGGGGGTTGGGTGCGCTCTGAAATTTGCGACCAGTGGGGAGGGGTGCTCGGAGAACCCGACTTTTACAGTGTATGCTCAAGTTCCCAAGGGGGGGGGGGGGATTGCAACCCTCCTAAGATCCGCCCCTGAAAACTGTGCTACAATTGCTTTCTCAAGTTTTCTGCGGTTATTTTAATAAGGGTGAGCAATATTGGTAGACGAAGTGTACCGGATAGGATAGCGGGGGTGTCCTCGCAGAGGTTCAGGTACATTCCGCCACTGGTAGTTAAGGTCCCAGCGGAAGTCGATATAGGCCCATTGGTTGAGCGGCAGGTACTGGAAGGTCCGGGGGTCGATGTTGTCCAGGGCGGGGATCACCAGGGCCTTCCGGTTCTCCTGGATCCGGGCCAACAGAGGCTCGATCCTGGTATAATAAAACGGGAATAAAACAGCGGTGTAATATAATAATTAATAAGCCGATCAAGCGCAGAGATGTATATAAATGTTACAAGCTGATATATCCTGCTGGCCCAGCTGTGAGGAAGAGTGAACAGTCAGCGCAAACGTTTAAACTGCTATTGCTGGTATTGCGTTAAAACGGGTGATCGATTTCCTGTAAATCCAGAGGAGAAGTTTGGCGCCGGACCACTTGTTGAAACCGCTGCTGCAGCCACGGATAATATTGCCAATGGTTCCTGCATGCCGCCGTATTCAAATTGCGACCGATATGCTGTGGCTCGTAACGAAGTCGTGGATACGTACCCCTCTCCAATTAATGTGGTCGCGACCGATATTACTAGCTCCCCCCCCCCCTCTCCACGCCCCCCCTCCCCCCCTAAACCAAAACATGAAAATGAGAGAAAGCACACACTCGCTCTCTCTCTACACGTGGATGGGATCTCACCAGCCTCTCGTCACCTCCACGTGACCGTCTAGAATGACAATGGCGTCACCGGAAGCGGCCTTGGCACCGGCGATGCGCGCGCGCATCAGCCCCGAGCGATTTGTGAGGCGCACGAAGCGGACGATGTTGTCTGGCCACGTGACCTCTGTGTAGTTCGTCAGGTAGCCTTTCAGCTCCTCTGAAATCAAAGATAAACGTGTAAGGCACAAATGGGAATAATAAACCAGAAAAAAAAGTTATCCGATACACAAAGGCAAACAAAGTCGTCTAAAGTGGCTACTTATCGTGTGAAACAAATGCCAAATAATTAATGAAAAAATGTAATATGAAGCATAGAAACAGACCCAAATGTGAGTTTCATCATCGGGACACGTCTGCCTAAGTTTTCCTATGGCCAATTATGTGCTAGTTTCGTCGCACAAGTGTATTCACAAAAATAGGTGAGTTCTTAAGTCCCTATAAACGACTAAGATATCTAAACGATTTCACAGGTTGTGAGGTCTAATTTTGTTTGTCTGTCACGATTGTTACTGGCAGTCAATGGTTCTCTACCTCTGTCGCTAGCGTCGTCCACAAGGATAACCTCCTTCAGGTATTTTGGAGGCGTCCTGTTGACCACGCCGTGAATGGTTCTCACCAGCACACTGAAGGCCTCGTTACAAAATATCACGATGACGCTGGCGATGGGTAGATTGTCCGGGTAGACCACGTCCAGGCACCTGCAACCGGAAACAGTCATACCTCACTTCCGCTCCGTGACATACAATCAGAATGATTATCGTTTCTTTCATTAAGCACAGAAAAACGCCATGTAACATTGGATCTATTCAAGATAACACAACACGAATATGAATTATACATAATTGACCTCTCGTCGGAACAAAAACTGATAAATAAACACACATAAATAGCAACACTATACACCCAATACAATTTCACGATAGGGCACACCGTTGCAATACAATCGTTTTATAATATCATTTAACGGCGAATTATTACAAGATCAATCATATGACATTATAATATCAATAATATAATATCTATTATATAACATCTATAATATAATATCTATTATATAACATCTATAATATAATATCTATAAGATAATATTTATTATATAACATCTGTAATATAATTTGTATAATATAATATCTATAACATAATATCTTTAATATATAATATTATAGTATATATTATAGACTATAATAATATATCACATCATAACCAAATTAGTTCAACGGATGTTTGGCATACAGCTGGTGTGGTTCGCGAAGTGAAGGCACTGAGTAATCAGTATAGCTAATACAAAATTAGCTATATTTATTATTGCGCTGTCAGTTCTCTACCGCAGTGCCATGGGAGTGTTACCCATATCGATCACGTTTGCCAAATCTGGCAATTTGTTCACAGTTGGCTCACAATGAC
Organism: Arenicola marina; assembly: GCA_964019135.1. Classification (NCBI taxonomy): domain Eukaryota; kingdom Metazoa; phylum Annelida; class Polychaeta; family Arenicolidae; genus Arenicola; species Arenicola marina. The sequence continues at coordinate 34,343,519 of OZ025259.1, read as the reverse complement.
AATGTGGTGCAATACACGTTACCCGGAGGTTTAGGGCCAATTTTACGCCAAGACAGTGAATATAGATTTCCTTATTGTGAATAAGGACAAACCATGTCGTAACTTGGTTTTGATATTAACAGAATGCTGATAGGCGAAGCAATTTATCCCTTATTTTTCAAAGTGTTAACGGTATTATATTTCATCAGGCTGTCACTCCGTTAACCAAGCTTTGCAATAATGGCATGACCGTGTTAAGGAGCCATGGATACCAACCTGGGGTCGCGGTAATCATCCAAAGAGCGATCTAAAGCCATTCTATCACTGATAAATACATGGAAACCGTCTGTTTTCACCTGTCGCTTGGACAGTTCAGCCTCCTCTTTGGACACGTCAATACCCAATCCATGTTCTCCGGGACCGCTTCGGTTCGCTTCTGATGCTTGGTAAGCGTCAAATCTGCGACTCCGGAAGGCTTCCCCAAATGTACCATCGAATCGGTTCGAATCGGGTTTCATGCGATCCAGAAGCAACAGAGGTTGCAATTTTGGATTGCGCTTTCGCCTCAATGCAAAGTTGTCCAATTCCTGGTTTTCTGTCTTGTTTAGTTCCGGTATAATCTGAGGTTGATGGTTGCGTTCATTTTGGTCTCGGCGAGGATTAATACCGTTATGATTAATGTTCGGGACTCCACTTTGATTGTGTTCATCTTGTCTGCCATCGTCACGTCCGGGAAAGATGAGGTGCAGCCGCTCCATAGCCCCGTCAGGGTGGGGATTGGGGCGTTCTCCGAGTAAAATCGGTCGAAACTTTGCATTGCGCTTCTTCTCCGGTACAACATTGTTCAATTCCAGCAGTTCCGTTTTGATTATCCCCTGTCTGTGGGGCTGAACACCTGGGGTATCTCCGCTCTTCTCAGCGCCCAGTTTGAAATATATCATTGCGACGCCATAAGTGTAGATAAGGAAAAATGTCAATACATATAGCTTGAATCGGAGTGGCAAGCGGCGAACTAACACAAGAGCTGGCATCTTTACTGGCAATATCTGCGGGCACCAAGCAGCGCTAAACCCATGGGTCCTTCACTGATAGATACACAAGAAATCCCATCAAGTGTTATCCAGTGATCATTTCGTTGCGCGTCAAGTCAAAGTAGCATGGCTGATATTTAACCAATACTAGTTCATTGATAGGTAGCGTACGTCCGACGGCTGCGCAAATAATATCTACGAGAAGATGGTACTTGACTTCGTCGAACGGTCCCAACATCTGTCACTTAAAGCCATCGACATCAGTTCAAGGCGTGTCCCACGTGTGACTTCAATGAACAAAGTTAATTCAAGCCCAAGTAATATGGTGAAGCGAAGAGGATGGGGAGAGAGCAAGGGGTGAATACGGGCAGAGAGCAAGGGGTGAATACGGGGAGAGAGCAAGGGGTGAATACGTGGAGAGAGCAAGGGGTGAGGATGGAGTGGGGATGGGGGGGGTGAAGATGAAGCGGGAGACATGAATGAGGATGGAAATGGGGGCGAGAGACGATGGAGAGGGATGAACATGGGGATGAAGAGGTAGACGAGTGTGTGGGGGGGGTGGGGGGCATGTGCGATAGAGATGTACCTGGTACTTTGGTAGTTTATCACTGATCTTTGTTATGGTCCACCCAGCTAAGGAAAGTTCTGCACCACGTCACACTGGCTTGCGCCAGATGTGTGCAAGGCGTGCTGGTCTGAACCTACCCCGGCGGGCCAATAACCCACCACGTATCGATTATCACTTGAGGAGATCTTGACATCAGCAAGACGTTCGCTCTTTCGACGCCGCCATTTTTTACCATTCATTGATGCATATAACGATTGCAAAGGTAAACACTAGTTTTGGAGTACTATCAATTTTATAGGTTGTGACAAAATGGTTGTACACTTTTTAATAATATTTGTCATATGCGTCAAATGTTAATGATGTGCTAAATGAAGTTACGGGGCGCATGGATCGGGGAGGAAGAACGCGGACATTTCTGCATTTAATAACGCCGGGGACGGACACTTCATAATGTCGGACACTTGATGATATCGAACACTTAATGATGTCGGACAATTGATGATGTCGGACACTTGATGATGTCGGACACTTGAAGAAGTCGGACACTTGAGGATGTCGGACACTTGATGATATCGAACACTTGATGATGACGGACACTTGATGATGTCCGACACTTGATGATGTCGGACCCTTGGTGATGTCGGACACTTGATGATGTCGGACAATTGAAGAAGTCAGACAATTGAAGATGTCGGACACTTGATGATGTCGGACACTTGGCGATGTCGGACCCATGGAGTTGTCGGACACTTGGTGATGTCGGACACTTGATGATATCGAACACTTGGTGATGACGGACACTTGATGATGTCCGACACTTGATGATGTCGGACCCTTGGTGATGTCGGACACTTGATGATGTCGGACAATTGAAGAAGTCAGACAATTGAAGATGTCGGACACTTGATGATGTCGGACACTTGGTGATGTCGGACCCATGGAGTTGTCGGACACTTGGTGATGTCGGACACTTGATGATGTCGGACCCTTGGTGACGTCGGATACTTGATGATGTCAGACCCTTGGTGATAACGGACACTTGATGATGTCGGACCCTTGGTGATGTCGGACACTTGATGGTGTCGGACACTTGATGGTCTCGGACACTTGATGATATCGGACACTTGATGATGTCGGACCCTTGGTGATGTCGGACCCTTGGTGATGTCGGACCCTTCGTAATGTCGGACACTTGATGATGTCGTACAATTGATGATGTCGGACACTTGGTGTCAGACACTTGAAGATGTCAGACACTTGATGGTGTCGGACAGTTGATGATATCGGACACTTGATGATGTCGGACAATTAAAGAAGTCGGACACTTGAAGATGTCGGACACTTGATGATGTCGGACCCTTGGTGATGTCGGACCCTTGGTGATGTCGGACACTTGATGATGTCGGACAATTGATGATGTCGGACACTTGATGGTGTCGGACACTTGATGGTCTCGGACACTTGACGATATCGGACACTTGAGGATGTCGACCCTTGGTGATATCGGCCGCTTGGTGATATCGGACACTTGATGATGTCGGATCCTTGGAGATGTCGGACACTTGATGATGTCGGACAATTGATGATGTCTGACACTTGATGATGTCGGACACTTGAAGATGTCGGACCCTTGATGATGTCGGACCCTTGATGATGTCGGACCCTTGGTGATGTCGGACACTTGATGATGTCGGACCCTTGGTGATGTCGGACACTTGATGATGTCGGACAATTGATGATGTCGGACACTTGGTGTCGGACACTTGAAGATGTCAAACACTAGATGGGGTCGGACAGTTGATGATATCGGACACTTGAGGATGTCGGACCCTTGACGATATCGGACGCTTGAGGATGTCGGACCCTTGGTGATATCGGACACTTGATACTGTTGGACCCTTGGTGATGTCGGACACTTGATGATGTCGGACAATTGATGATGCCGGACACTTTTCTTGATGTCGAAACACTTGATAACGTCAAAGACTTGATGTCATACACTGGATGATGTTATACACTGGATGATGTTATACATTTGAGGATGTTATACACTGGATGATGTCGAGCGCTAGATAATGGTAGAACCTTGGTAATGTTAGACACTCAATGTTGTCGGACGCTTGATAATAGTAGGCACTTGATGACGTTTGAGCCTTAATAGTGGCAAACACTCAATGAAATAAGATAATATCGTGCCAGTCGGACAATAAGGCTAACCTTAATATTTCCATAAGATGTATTAGATAACATTTAGATAACAAGTAGATATATTTAGAAACTAACTAGAAATCTCAATATATAGAGCTTTATGCAAAGTACGTAAAGACAGACCAGTATCATGTCGATATTATTAGAACTTATATCCATGGACAATAAGATATATCTAAATATAAACAAGAACAATAATTTTACACATGCACGTAACGTTCTCAAAAAAGCTGCGTTCAGACACCTCAAAATTAAAATAATCGTTCTATCAAGATTCTAATTATTTACCATTCTAATTTGTCTGGTCTACCTGAATGTTATACCCCTCAAGCGGAATATTTTTAAATGCGGCAAGAAATTTACATACAAATGTCTTATGTCAAAAACAAATTAAAACTAATTAAGTGCATTTGAATGAGATAAATTAATATAGTGTTTGTTTAATATCTTTCTAGAATTGCACCAAGGCCGAATTCATCATCTTCGTGAATGTAGTTTAACTGTTAGGTGTGCATTTAGATCAAGATGGGGGGAGTGTCGACACTGGTGTCACGCGCTCAGGCCCTCTGTTGCCGTGGTCGCTGTCGTGTCGTGTCCAATAATGCCATGTCATTGCCGAGTCAGTGTATATGGGGAGTGGAGCAAAGCCCAGGCGAAGGTTAATATTTGTACAAAGAGTTGTTCGGCCTATATTTACATCACGACACAGACTCTTGGCGACATATATAAAAGCCCGCACGGGGGGCATGCGTCAAGTTACCTGGCCGAGCGTGACAGCTAGGCGACGTGTGAAGATGATGAAGGGTATTTTGACCGTCACTGTCTTGGCCCTCTCTGTCGGCTTGTCCACTCAGTATGGCGATTGGGGAGCATGGAGAAGGCTGCGGCTGGTAAGAAATTGTTTTCTGGCTTGGTGCGCAATAACTGATGCGTGTTGACCTAATTAATTATATATATAGAGATACCGATATTTCGAGTATCGGTGACTTGAATAGGTATTTACATCTATACGAAGACTTGAAAAACTTGTCGATCCCGTTTTAATTACTATACGCTTAAGTTTCCATCATGGCCTACCTAGTAGTAGGCCTAAGAATAAACGAAAAGATTAAAACGGTCAGAGAAAAATTTTGTTGTTCATGCTATGTACGGAAACTCGGCCGGGTCATCAAGCTAAATCATGTTGATCTTATTTAGCGATAGGTCGATCTTTCTGCTCTAAAAAGAATTTGCCACATTCCTGATTTGTTCAATTGCATTTCTTGCAAGTACAAGTGCGGATTCATGATTTTGAAAAGGGAGGAGGGTCCATTTGGGAGGAATTCTTGACATAAAGTGGGAAATCCACTTTAGGCGGAGTGAGCTCTTCGAAAATCTGCAGTAGGCGATGGGGAGGGGCGGAGATCTAAACAAAACATAGGAGACCGGAGAGCGCACAAAAGATGACTCACAATTAAAGGCAGCTAGGGAGCTCCACGCTTAATTTCGCCGGGATGGGTGTCCTGGGCATGCCCCACTGGATCCGTCATTAGGCTACATATATGGCATTACTTTCAGTCGAACTTGGCTTGTTCGATCACGGACGTGGTGACTGGGGAGTCGGTGAGGGAGGGCAAGCCATGCCCTGAGGAAGATGCTTGCCTCGCAGGGCCGCTGACCGTCGACAACTGCCGAAGTCAAGGCCAAGTCAACCTTAGGTTCTGCGACACGACCACATCCGACGGCGACCTGGTGAGTGCGCCCTCATTCGCTAGGTGGTGTTCTGTGTCCTCACACAGAGTGCTGAATTTATTTTGAAAAATCTGGGAAAAGTTTAAGATGATACATTGTAAAATTGCTCAATAAATATTTAAATTGTCTTCTTGCAATAAATACTTAAATGGTCATATTGTAATAAATATAGAAAAATATACATATGAACATAAACGTGATCAATGATATATATTTACGTGGAAATTAAATATTTTCTTTGAGAAGGCATTTCACAGCAACAATTAGGTCGGCTATTACAAACATGTATACACCCAAGCGGCAAGGAGATATGGCGCCTGGAAACAATTAAATGAAAGCGAAGGGCTATGCATGACGACAAAGTGGCAGGTTTAGGGACGGACTATTTGATATCCAGGGGAGGGGTGGGGGCAGGGGTGGGGGGTGGCTATCGCTTTTGAGTGGAGACCAACATTTCTTCGGGGTGCGACGAGAGATGATTTTTTTTTTGTGGTGAAGAGGAGGTCAGTTTATTTTTATTTGAGTTTTGGTGATGGTTGGATTTTTTGTTTGTACGAGGGCATGATTTTTTGTATGGATTCTTTAACCCACATGTACCTTCTCCCGCAGTACGCCAAGGCCTGTCGCGTCGTGGCGGAGGGCACGCTGCTCAAGGAAGACTCCTGCGACCTCGAAGGTTCCTCCTGTGACGTCGGACCAATCAATGTTAAGCTCGATGGTCTTGACTCCGCATTCACCTTCTGCTCAAAGCCCGAGGTAGGTTTTTTTTTATCAATCTCTACCTCCTTCTGAACGTTTTTCACTGTTTTCGTCAGGAAAGGTATATTGTATGCTGTTTGCATCATATTTCTTTGAAAACTAGCATTCAGGGATATGTCACGTGGGATGGCGATTCCGCGTTCACTATTTCGTAAATGTCCGACGTATGTATCAAGGTTACACACCAATAGGTCGTGCGTAGAACAGTATATACCGTCAAGTAGTGCCTAAAATATGGTCGTATATCAGGGTTATGTGGTTACTAATGATTTCTGTCTCGGCATATATTGTTTTTTTTACTAATGTTTGGTCAGGATAGTGCCTGTTCAATTAATCTGTGACGTATTTAATCATTCATGCGGATGTTACGGGTGCGTGGTTCGGTCGACCTCATCACATGCTGATTCGCAGGATCTCTAATTTGCGGCGGGTTGCGCTAGGGGGGATGTCATACTATGGGCTGTAGCAAAAAATGTCGCACGTCAACCTATGTTCTGCTTGTTTTTAAAATAAAGTTAGATAATTGCTCTATTATATCCTGTAGCCCACAGAGTCAAACATGGTTACCGATTTTTCTCTGACATGGGGTTGAAAACCTGGGTGTTTGCATTGCTTATCATGGGGATGGTTTCTATTGGTGTGTAACCTGCTACGTGCTAATAAGTGCTACCTTCATCTTCATCTCTGCTAAACGCCGGGAGAGTGCATGACAAGGCATTTGCATCATAACGTTATTACTTGAACTAACATTCATCGATGGACGATGTTTGTTTATTTCAAAGCAACAATGAGCCCGAGGCCCTTGTGTTGAAAAGATGCAATACACATAATGACATGTGGCGGGTTCATACATTAGTACACTGGAACGTCATTCAGGTTCTCTCATCTTGCTGGCCAGATAAACATATTCAGACAATCTGTTCTGTAATTTCGTGCTCTGTGACATAACTAGTGCTAAAAAATTATCTTTATCTGGTAGTCTCCAATAATACGGTGGGATTAAGCTCTCCCTGAGATTATCGTGCAAGCGACATACAAGAACTAGACGGTCAAGCAGAGCTTGAGAAGGAAGACGAAAATTGTGGTTATGGGACCAATTCGACTATGTTAAGACCCATTTCATGACGTTGGCATGGCACACCGTCAGTTATTTGGCGTATCGAGGCTTTATAATGGGATTGGCCATGTTACAGTGTGATTATTTGCCAGCGTCGAAACCACTGGTTCGATTTCGATGGCATTTGGCATACATGATGTCAGTAAAATGGGTACCTATTCCAAGACATATGAGTCATCTACCTGCATTGACGTAGTCACAGCGATTTTTTTGCACTTTCGGCAATGTCAAAATTGATCATCCAATCACTCGAAAACTATAAATGTGAGACGAAATCTGAGGGCATATTACTTTTGCGCATCTCTCTGGAGAATACTCTGAAACAAACCGCGAATCTCTAGACCAAATATTAACGAAGTTACGCGGGAAAACATGTTTCGTAACCTTGACCTTGGTATGACCTTGACCTTGGAAGCGTGACCTTGGTCAATATAATACTTTACGCCCAAATACTAAAGTCATATCTCACGCAAGGTGTAGTTTGTCTGACATGTACCTTTCATGGAGAAATTGAGGAGGCCTGGTTCCCGCCAAAATGCTCCCATAGGGTCCCATGTTAAATTTTGGGAATTTTTAGCAGGAAAACTATTTGGGTGATTTGCACAAATGAAATACGTTATAGAAGGTAATTATGGGCCCAATACGTGAAATAATTTGCAGCGTGGTTAAATGAAAACTTCGAACATTATAGCGATTTTGCTGATTTTATCGGTCCTATCTTTCAATGGTTAAGCGAATTTCGAAAAATTCCTGTGACCTTGACCTTTGACCTACATGGCCCCATCTACGAACTTAGCTTGACGATTGCCATTCCACATCTTTTTGTGAATTATGAAGTCGATATCTTAAGGCATTCGACAGATAATGCGTGATGTGACAAACAGACAGACACGCAGACAGAAAAACAGAACACACCGACATAAGACGAAAATAAAAAAAATTCGTCTTAACAAAGTGGACTTCGTCATCTAACAAACCCCACTCGCTACACAACCTCTCTTCCACGAGCAGTGGCTTTGGCTTGTGCCATCTCCCAGTTTCAATGCGGAGGCGGTGGCTAATGGTTCGGAGCTTAATAAAAGAATACATAAATCTGTTCTTTTCCACATTAGCAAAGTATGAAGGAAGCATGGGCAAAACACTATATTGTTAGGCTATATCCCCGTGGGGGGGGGGGGGGGGGGGAGGGGCATACTTAATACATTGCTGGGTTTGGGGGATTCCAAGGTAAAGCCACCTTTTTACCTGCCAAAATCCGCTCGGTCGGGGCGTTTTACCGCCAGAATCCACTCGGAAGGGGTATATTTTTCGCGGCAACTCTCTCTATGAACGCACATTTTCAGAGCCCCAAGTTTTAACAATGTTCGCTCTGTAGGAGTATCATTTTCATCACAAATATCCGTGGGTCTGTTAACTTGACAACATGTATGTCTTCTATTTCACAGACGTTCCGGGGAAGGAGAAGTGTAAGAAGGCGTTAACCTTTAATCCGTGACGAGAGTTCTCCATAGCATAGGCGTGCGGCGTGCGGCGTATAAGAGCTATAGCCTGAGACAAAGGGTTGGGCAAATTACATGCTAGAAGCCGCTCTCAACATGGCGATTTATTCCTAATAGGATTATGAAACACGTCGTTATATACAAGGTTACTCCATTGGCGACGGTGACTGTGGTAACTTTCTTTATTTTATAACTAGTGTTGTCTGTGCTTCACAGATTGTAGTCTATGTCTGCTACAAGTTTTAGAAAGCTATCCTTAACCAAAAAAACGGTTGACATTCCATGCTCTGGTAATAATGTTCAAATAAATATGTTGGAAATTGTCATTGTTTTTTTATGTTTACGCTCAGATGGTTTGTTACGGGGAGTATAGGCCTACATACTATAGCAACATGATGCATGGTTTCCAACAAGGTTAAGTTGGTACAATTTCCTCCCTTTTAAACACGATTTTCATTTCTTTTCTTTTCATTTATTGACGACGTTCTTAACAGCTATGGCAACATTTCAAGAAAAATCCACAGACAATTATGTAAAATGAAATAATTGTCGCGTTTAACTGCGTTAAAAACTAGATAATTATCATAATTAATTACCATTCCATTTGAAGCAACTTTACGGGTTTGTTAAATGTGAATTATAATATTAAAATGATGTCAAATGTGAATTTTAGTCTTACAATGATGTTAAAGGTGAATGTTAATCTTAAAATGATGTTAAATGTGAATGTTAATCTTAAAATGATGTTAAATGGGAAAGATAATCTTAAATGTTAAATGTGCAGGATAATCTTAAATGTTAAATGTGCATGATAATCTTAAATGTTAAATGTGCATGATAATCTTAAATGTAAACTATAAATACGGATCTTAAACTTGAATGTGAATGCTAAGCTTAAACGTTAAAATGTGAATGTCACACACAGTCTAATAAACCGCACCAAGACACTTCCTGAGACAGTAACATAAGGTTATATTTAGGCAAATTTACAATCCATCCGAAATAGACGAACGGGAGGGGGAGGGGGGGGGGTGCACGCATTAGATTTTGCGTTGAAAGAAGGCATCCTCCCTCCAAAGCAAAGGTTCCGACCGAAGCCTACCAAAACCGATTGGAACCGACCTGAATCTATCAAAATCGAGCTGAACCAAAAGAGATGAGAGGTTCGGAGTTAATAGTCAAATAGGACATCTCATTTCGGTGAAGATAAAATTATTCATAAATTATATGAAAGAAATAACGTTATAAAACATAAAGAGGTAAGAAGACCGATCAAGGTTCGAATGCATGCGCGAGCTTGTTCGAATGCATGCGCGAGCTTGTTCGAATCCTCACTGTGTGGCAAATAGGCCACAAGGCGGTGCTACCTGATGTTGGACTTGGTCGATATATGTTCAACTTAGAACAAGTGGAATTCAAGGCAATCAGCTTTGTAATCGTATAAAACCAGACTAAAAAATTACGCAAAATATATATATATATATGCATGCAGTAATTTTAAGCAGATAATCTGACTGTCTTGCTGGTGAAAGTAGTTTATTCCATGACCTTTTTCGACTCCCTTGTCCTGGTTTCTTTCCTCTATTCGTTGGTGCCCTTATTGCAGGAGGAATTAAAAAGAGGAGATGGTTACGACCGGGCGGTGTGTGGGGCGGGGGGGGGAGGGGGGGGGCTCTGCTCTGTGAAACCTTACGACCGGGACGGGGGAGGGGGGATAAATAAGGATCCTTGAATAAGTTTGACCTAAAATTTATGTTGCACCCCCTTTGAATCTGCTGGCAAGATGTCACTTTGTGGAGTATTTCGCCGGCAAACCAAACTTTTACAGTGTAGACCTACATATATATGCTCACGCAAATCCCCAAGAGGGTTGCAACACCCCCTAACCCCCACCCCCAGAACCGCCCCTGCCTTGCCACGTATTTCCCATTCGTGGTGCCCATATAGGGTAGGGTGGGGCAAGACGCCCATGTGGGGTAATACGCCCATGCCCAAAATAGCCCAGACGCTGATGTTCTGGAAGACTATGGGTGACGCATACGTGTCACGTGATTATATCCGAACGTCTTCTGGAAGCGTGGGGTCGAGTATGCAAAAATAAGTATAACATTGACAATTCCCCATTATGACCTCCTTTTTGGTAAAAATTTCTCGGGAATTTTTGGCTCACCATAGCTGACTTATCATGAATCAGGTCTGATTACCAGGTCAGTCACAATAACAAGATAATAAGCTGTAACGATGTGCCTGTTAAATTGGCCGGGCGATAATTACATAAAGGCGGGCTAGGCTAAAATTTACTGCTGTCTGATGAGGGTAAAACGTCCACTTCATTTTGGGGCAAAACGCCTACCAGATTATTGGGTAGAAGTGTTACCCCTTTGGTAGGCGTTTTGCCCCATTATCAATTCTCTCATTAAAAATATATTTCTTGTTTAACACATAAAACTAAAATTCGTCTACTTTAATAATGTTCATCATATTAGAACCTAATAGAAATGCTTAAAGCTGATCATACCTATATATTATTCACCTATAGCATGACTTTAAAAACAGGGCGTTTTGCCCCGGTGTGGGGCTTTTTATTATGTAGGCTGGTTCAGATCGGTTTTGGTACTCATATCAGATCGGTTCCAGATCGGTGTCGGTAGATGACGCCATATACCTCGACACTTGATGCAATGTTTGCGTTATGATATGACAGCTGCGAAAAGACGCTGAAACATAAATTAGTCATACATTTTGCATGGGCCTTCGCGGGCCATTTGAAGAATTCTCTTGAAGACGCTGCAAGACCGTAGTTTGCATTGAAGAAACTGATGAAATTTCTTTGTCGATAGCTGACTGTTATATATTCATTGCCTCTTTCACCACTAGAAATTCCGAACTCAACTCACTTCCTATGCCAAGTTATGAGGGCTAGCTAGCACCCCGTGGCAAATATATACCGTCGTTTGTTGTCACACAAAAAGTGGACCCCTGTGTAGTTCTATGTTGTTGAGAAGGTCAACATGTAGTTTTATGTTGTTGTGTCGAAAACAAGTTTCAAATAAGTAAAACCCGGTCTTTCATTAAAATAAAATGCAAGGGGAACGAAGACGCGGGAAAATTATCGTGCTTATGCTATAAAACGATGCTGCAGTTGAACTGTGACGTCATTCGCAAGTGTCATGGCGGATACTTCTCCGCGAGCAAATGTATTTTTCGTTTGCTTTTGAAGTGCAGCCCCTTAGGAAACCTTTGTTATATTAGTCTACAACATCCATGGTATGCAGTGTATCTATTGTTGACAATATCTGGTGTTTGCCTGATGTATATGCGGTAAAGTGAAGCAAGGGAAGAAAGCCTCGCATACGATCAACAAGTTATTTTAATCGGAGTGAAACTTTCGTGATGGGACTCAATTTTGCGTCTCATAGAAATAATCGTCCTCGATAGAAATATCAGAAAGTACCTGAAACCGAAACTAAGCCGACGGGAAAGCTAATGTCGCCTATGAAAGCCTAAACAGATCCCAGATGCAAATGATGTATGGACATACACATATACAGGCCGGCCCAGAGACTTCTGGCTGCCATCCAAAATGTATTTAAATTTAGCCTGACATCTGTAGCATAAAATAGGGCAATTTAGACAGCAGTCAGCTGGTCAGACTCAGAGACAGAGTAGGCCTAACTCTATCCAAACCACCACCAAGTAAAAGGTGAAGGTTTTGAATATGACAATAATTTTTGATGTAGAGTCTTATTTGAAGGTTCCTGGCGTGAAATGTCTTAACTGACATTCAAAATATTTACCTTTTTGCAATTAATATACTGTATTTTTCCCGGCACCTTCTGTGAAGGCGAACACTAGGGGAAAATATATATAAACATGTAAAATATAATTATAAGCCATTTACAAGTTCTGTTTGTATACTCTGCTATACTTATTTTCTAAATGGAAAAGTGGTGTATTATTCAAAACCTTCACCTTGCTAATCTGGCATTAAGACCACCAAGACCAGACCCAACCAATCAATTTCAATGGAACTCTTGCAACCTCTCTAATGCGACCATTAAAGTTTTAGCGAGACAAAAAGTGACTGCTTTCTTGTAACGGGAGGCAATGCACTTGTGGACATTGATGGCAATGATGTATACAAAGACAGTAATTAACATTTATTGTCAGGGACATTGTATTAGTGATTGTATTGGTATTCATTTTACAGATTAAGGGATGCGGATTAACCTCTTGTCGACTGATGTACTGTATGGCTCTCACTGTATATGTGAACATTGATGCATACAAAGAGAGTAATATATATTGTTGTTTGATCTGTTATATCAGGGACACAGTTGCTGGCTCTGCCTCTGTTAGTGATATGTTTATTTTAAAGATTGAATGCTGATTGCACTCAACTGCTTGTAAACTATCCAAGCCATCCAGCTTTATTGATTTATGCCTCACTTGATTCTGATTGATGCTGAAGGTGTTCTGGGTTAATTCTCATACATGTATATGCAGTTTGTTCCGGAGATTACACTTATTTTCTTAATTGCTATACCACCACCACCCACACCCACCCCCCACTGCACCTAAGCACCCCATTTTTGGGGCTAGTGATACTCCCACTGATAATAACACTAACTGTTCTTATAAGGGAAGTTTCGCTAATGACATCACTTTTGCTCAACCCTGCAGATGGTCTTAATAGCAGAGTTCCACTTTATTTGAAGTACTTGGCAGTCATTCTGTACACCAGTGATTGGGTCCCAATGACATCTAAAACAAGTAATGGAACATTATTTTAAATGAAATATTGCATAGTCTGTGTGCTATTTCATTTGAAGGAAACCCTTTAAATAATTACAAATCAAATAGTTTCTGATACTTAGCACCTGGACCTAGTTTCATACAATTTTTAACATGCATTTGATTATCAGCAGCTGATCCTGTATCACGTACCTTGGCCAATCTGTTCCTGTATGGTGTAAGGCCCCGATTCTGGACAGATAATCTCCTCTCACACCCAGCTGTTTATATATATTTACGACGTGTCCCTGGGTCCCGTCACAGCTGCCTGGTATTGTAGTGTCGGGGCCTGCATCCTCCTTCTTTTCACTGTTTTGTGGTGCTACGGTTTCACTCCTGCTCAGATTTGAACTCTTACAGTTAAGATTCACAAATGATCAGATTAGTTGATGTGACAACTGCATATTTCAACCCCTTCCCCCCCACACAACACAAGGCCTAGATAGACCACTGAAAAATATACAAATATTATTCAAGAATTTGATCCCTGCAATTAAAAGATCACAAGATACTCTGCCAACAGAGTTGTATTACTCCCAGGACAGTACACCCAGGTTTGTAATTATTTTCTGGGTGTTCCAATGCATATGTAAAATGACGTTAGATTGGATTTTTGCATTTTATGATGCTTGAACCCAGGCGGCTTATCTGGGGGCATCCCTTTTATTGTATGACTCCCTCTGTTATTCAGTTTTTTATGCTGGCAGAACAAAGGTTGTTTAATGTAGGGACCACTGTATATGTTTTAAACTCCAGTTTATCTCTTGTATATGCACAAAATTGGCCTAAAACACTAGGCATTCATTTTATTTCAGCTTTCACACCATATTTGTATGTAGAGGAACTTTTTTTGCTATTCTTGTTAAATGCCTTACCATGTGTGTGACATCTAATGTACCAGAGTATTCTGTATTGGGCATGACACTGGGAGGGAGTCCTAATTAGGCTTGGGTATTAGCACGATTCACGGCTCTATGCTGCTTGGTGTCATGCATAGCTGTAATAAGATATCATTTTTTTTCTGATTGGTGGTTGGCATGTATGGAGAAGGTGCAGGCAACATACCCAGTATATAAGAACAATGAATGGAACCCTTACTGAGGGTGATTGCACATATCTGAAAGGAAAGTCTGTAGGACCAGATTATATATTAAATTTTGTATGTGTTGTTGGGGTATGGGGTGTTGCAAAGGGTATTGTTATGTACCAATTAGATCTACATAGTTGCTAAACAAATAATTGTGTTACAGAACCTCAATGGCCCTATGGTTGAGTATGGTTAAAGTCTTCATCTTCTAACTGTCTGTGCCAAGTCTATTTACTGATGTATTTTTACTATTTACTGGTAGTACACAATTAACTCACAATGAAAGTTTTTTTTTTTTTTATTAAATCTTTTTTTCAAAAACATTCAATGTAAGACATAGTATCAGCCTTTATTAGAGGGAAACATTATAAATAAAAGTGATGTACAGTATAGATAAGTTGGTTCCATTAGAACTTTGTATACCTACTTACAAATTGTTGCAATATTCCAGTATAGCTTAATAATAATTGCTGCTTCGCTTCTTCAGTGACTATGTTTTACAAAATATCGGTTGCCTCTTTCGTTTATGAAAAACACTTTCAATACTGTGGATTTCTCTTCTTACCATATCATTGCTTGCTAAAACCCACTCTTTGTATAATATAGGAAATTAGTGATAACACCAATGCAAAATTCATCATTTCTGCCAATAAAATGTCTTTTAAAGATACATGATCGTTTAAAATGACAATATCCCATATCTTTTGTGTTTGGTAAAATTTCCTATGTAAAAAATTACATGGATGTGTTAGTACCTTAGAATTTAAGCACTTTTTTGTAAATTCTTTATGCTTTATTTTCCTTTGTATAATTGACTGAATTTAATGTTGTCTCTGATTTAGCCTAGTTATGATTATTTCTGGTGGTTATGTGACATTTTAGGTGTTCTATGTAGGCGTTAAGTGCTTCGATTAGGGTAGAAACCGGCAGTTCGATCAAAATGTGTCTTATCTCGTAATAAAATATAAGCTTGACTGAGTTAAACTGAAGTCAAGTCAGAATAAAAAAGCGCTGATATTGAACTTAATGGTCAAGAGTTCATATTTAAAGCAGTCCAGGGGTCTCCTGCCCTATGATGTAAATGTTCAGGGGTTACCCTGAGCGGCAAAATACCTTTCCAACCACCCGCCCATTCGCCTCATTATTGGTGGACCCATGTAAGTAGACGTCATTGTACCACATTGTATTTTGTATCATCTATAACTGTGACGTATTACGCTAGTTTTCGTACGTTCAGTTCTTTTGCTAAAAATAACGTTATGCATTTATTTATATTCAGGTAGGTGTCGCTGTTTAGCATGGAGAGTATGGAGAACACCGCCACCTCTCTCGTCGGGGATTTGACCAGTTACACATCACAGGAACTGGCCTCGACACTTACAAACATCGACGTCAGCTTCACGTGCAAGGTGTGTGCGACCAAGAAGACGACGCTGAAGGAGTTGGTGGACCACCTGATGGGGGGCAAGTGTTCACCGACCGACGTCAAAGCGATCAAACGCGAAGACGTCGGTGCTTCGGCGGTGGAAGACACTCCAGTTCGGGATCAACCGTCCGCGCCTGATGGGGCCGGAGATGGGATCCCGAAGAAACGCGGCCGTGGTAGACCCCCGAAGTCGAGTAAAATTGTGAAAGTGGGCGGCACGAGTGGAACCGGCGTCGCGGTCAGCAAGCCTAAAGCGCCCAGGATTCCGGTGGATCTGACGCCGTCACGGCGCGTGACGCGCATGAGCACTGGGTCCATACATCGTAGGAATGCAGCGGAAATGCTAGGACTCAATGTGAAGGAAGAACTAATGGACTCTGAAGAAGTGGCGGGGTTCGCGAACAATGGCCGGGCGGATGCATCCCGAGATGTGAGTTCTTCTCAAGTTGGGAAGCCGCGTGAAGCCGTCTCGCAGTCTAGTGAAGTTATGAATCCGCCGACGTCGATGGCAACGGCTGGCGCGTCGGTGGCTGTGGAACAGGATGGCGATGTTGGCGGTCAGGAGGGGCCGACCGCCGTGGACCAGGCGATGGCTACTACGCAGGCTGCTGTGGAGGAGGACGACAGCGACATCGTCCAAGGAGTCCTCGGAGCTCTCCGTAACGTGGCCACGTCAGACATGGCGAGAGATGAGAAAGGAGCGCCCCGCCAGTTGAGAGTGATCGTCGTCAACCAGGACCCAGGTACGGGGAAAACAACCGAGGAGCACATCATTATATCGGGCGTAGGCGCTGGTGAAGGGGCCAAGGACGTGGATGAAGAAGCTCTCATGGCCGTGGCTAAGCACGTCGCCAAGCGCGTTAAGGCTTCCGGGAGTGGTGCCAACTCGGGGACTCGTTGCCCGGTGACGGTCAAAGTGGCGACTACCGCAACCCCAGTTGTGCTGGCAAAGGGAAAGGAGAGCCATGCGCGCTCTCCCCGTGTTGGAGGCAATGAGAGCGTCTCGGGAGGTGACGGTGATGATGACTTATTGGACAGCAAACGTCGGCTGGACACTAGCAGTGATATGCCTTTGGTTGACGATAATATGCGGGATGATGGGGAGAGAGATGGGTCGGAAGGGGATGCCGATTACAAACCACAGCTCAAGACATTTTCGCTGACGTCATCGTCCAACAGAGGTGCGTACACAGAGCACAGGCGGCGCGGCAGGCCACCCAAAGGGAAGACAAGTGCCTCGTACTTCACGCTGAGGGACGGAACGATAAAAGAAGTAGGCGTCCGAACGAAACGACCGTACAGATGTCCCATCTGCCTCGTCAGGTATTTCACTACTGAGACAGAATACACAATTCACATGGAGTGCCATGTTTATCAAGAAGATTACTTCACGGCTGAAGATACTCCATCTCAGAGTGAAAATATCCAAAGTGATGTACACGTTGCCGTCTCTGGTCCAAATGGAGCACAGCCTGGAGATGACGAAGGCAAGGTGGGAACTGCTGGATGCAGTAGGGCGAGTCCGGAAGATACTGACCAACCTGGACGAGATAGGACGTGCACCGATGACGAGCAGTTGGCCAAATCACCAAATGAAGCCGAAGAAAGCACCGATGAGCTTGCCGTAGCACCAAGTGCCAGCCACGAACCAGCAGAGACTCCGATGGAACAGGAACCTGCATCAGTATCTACAGAACAAGCCACAGCGGTGTCGTCGCCGTCATATAGAAGTAAGGTCCGAAAGACGTGGGCGCGGAAGCGACAGATTGGCACTTATGACGAGACGAAAAGAGAATTATTTAGATGTCAAAAATGTCCGCAGCAGGCGGTTGGCTGGAATAGATTCCTGCGCCACCTTGTAACTCACGAAGAGTTCAAAGAAAAGCTGGCGGACTCGGAGATGGCAAAAAACATCATCGGCGTCTTTCACTGCCCCGTCTGTAGGAAAGCCTTTGGCAATAAAATGAATATGAAGACTCATTGGAAGAAAGTCCACCACAAGTTGAACCGGACGTGTGATATTTGCAAAGCATGTCTGGTGGGCGTGGACGATAAAACGTTTGTGCGCCACGTGGAAAAATGCAAGAACGTAGCACAGACTTGTCCGCATTGTCAGTACAATACCACGATCACGTCCAACATGCGGCGACACATGAAAATCCACACAGGTCAAGGATTCACGTGTGCAGAGTGCGGTAAAGTGTTCCCAACGCGGCAGCGGTACGAGGTGCATTGTTTACGCCATCAAACAGACCGCCCCAGGTATCCGTGCGAGTTCTGCGAGCAGGAATTCTGCTCCATCGACGCGGCCAAGAAGCACATGGCGCGCATGCACTCTGATAACCCCACTCACTTCCCGTGCAGCATGTGCAACTACGTGGCCAAGATTCAGATAGACTTGACTAAGCACGAGAAGCTCGTTCATAACAAGAAGTATCGTTGCGGATGCTGCTCCTTCATGTCAAACTCTCAGTCTGCGTACCAACAGCACCAGGAGTACCACGCTCCGGACAGGGTGTACAAGTGTCCCTACACGAACTGTTACTACCGGGCGTCTTCCACGAAGCAACTGTCGACGCACTGCAGCAACGTGCACTATGTGCACAGTAAGCACCAATGCCCGATATGCCAGAAGTTCTTCAAGAAGAAAACGCACTTGTTACGCCACCTCGTATCTCACACGGGGGACAAGCCGTACATGTGCTTGGAGTGCGGCATGTCGTTCTACAGTCATTCCACCTATTATCGCCACCGCGGTAAGACCGGCCACGACGCGAAGCGCGAAGGCGTCGTCAGCGTTCCGCAGAACATCATGATAACTTACGTGGACGAACCGACCCCCGAAGAGAAGATTCCCCAGGCCTTCTCCCACCAGCACGTCAACTCTGTGGAATACATCCCAGCGGAGACCGGGGGGATCGATAACTTGCTGCTGCAGGCGGATGAGGTGGTGAGCGCCGAGCAGATCCTGCAGCAGGAGATGATACAGACCCACCACGGGGTTGATCCCGGCGGGATCGAAGTGGAGACTTCAACGCAGTCTGTGCACATCCAGTCGGACGGCAGCGAGGTGATCTTCATCGAGACGTCCGAGGATCAGTTCTTGGAGGAGATTGCCGCCGGCCATGGGGTGCATGTGACTCAGGGTAATAACCAAGGGATCGGTCGCCTGGGCGCCAACTCCGTCACCCCGGCCTCGACTACCGCCAGCTTCGTCACCGCAGTCGGCGAGTCCTTCCCGGAGAATCTGGATATGGCCTCGGTGTCCAGCCTGGGCATGGATGCCGGCTCCCAGTTACACGTCATCTCGGCTGATCCCGAAGGCTCCGCGCTCCAGCAGATCACCCTGACCGATATGACGTCCATCGGGGCGCAGCAGCTGCCGCAGCACACGGCAGCCAACATCGTGAGCATCACGGACGACGGCCACGTCAGCAGCCACGTCATGAGCGCGGAGGGCCAAGACGTCGAGGGACTATCCGCCGCCGCGGGTACGAGCGACGGCTTCGGCGACGTGAACCTCCAGGAATCTGAGAACGGGGGCGACGAATACACGTACGTGCTGACGGCTGACGAGGCGGAGGCGTTGCTGAACGGCCAGCTGCCCAGCAGCGTGGAGGTGAAGACCGACGGGGCGCGGGGCGACGGCTCGCAGCCTCAGGCCGAGCAGATCGCGTATCGGGACCCGGCGGGTCACGGCGACATCGAGACCGTGGTAGAGGTGGCGCCCCCTGGGAACCAGAAGGAGCAGCAGTACGCCATCCTGCTGATGCCCTCCGGTCGTGATGAGCCCGAGGCGGCGCTGAGCATGCTGCAGCTCTCCACACAGTGATGTCCATGTCCAGAGCCAGTGGGCCATGGCGATATTAATTAATTAATTAAACCCATTGAGGATTGATGTCAGTTTCCATTCAGACCATGGGGAGGCACAAACAAATCTGTCCTGTGGAATGCGTTATAATAAAAGTGCTTTCGACGATCTTGGTACGTAAATCGTACGTGAATAAATTATGGGTATAATTAATTTAGTGTTAAGCACTGGTATCTGAACGATAAGGCAAATGATGTGCGCACTATTGATGTTATAACTGGTTCAACTTTTGATTCACATATTCACTCATTACGGCGTGGTGTGGCTGAATACATGGCTTGTATACGTACGTATACGTGATAATGGCCTCTGTCGGCAACATATGAGAGTATGAGATATGTGGGGAATTAGTGCTAAATGGTACCTGTATTTTTTGTAAACCAGCTATTGCATGTAACATGGTGTGCTATACTCAGGGTAAGCTAGTCGATAATATCGGGGACAATTGAGTCTGAGTGCAGTATTAAAACGCATACTGTCTTGTGTCATTACAATTTCATTACGAAAACTGCACATCTGCGTTGTTAGGGACTTGTCAAGTACAATATGACGTCGGAATAATGGCAATGCGTATTTCACATGGAAGGGTACTCGACTGGAGTCGCAAAGACTTGTGTCGGAAGTCTCAGCAATATGGGAGAGTACCTGCGTTCCTGCTACATGTTCAAAGTATGCTTCTTCCGTAAGGTCCATAGTCATTGTAGCTCCAAGAAAATGATTTAAAAGTGCTCTGCGTGTAAGCAATAAAATTTGATTTTATACCTATCCGTATGGTATTACAATTTGCATTGCATGGTGTACAGGTTAGTGATCTAAGTGTGTACTCTCAGTGTGCGCGTCATCGCTCAGGGTTTATTTATAATTGTTCTAGCTTTCTGGTTCAAGTTTTATTAATTATTTACGCAAAGATGTATGGCCATGCGGCATCTATGATAGAATTCGAATCCTCGGAATATTTAAGAGGTGGATTATGCACTAAAGTTTTAGAGACTGGCTTAGCGTCATAAGAAGTTGGTTGGATAAGATGGCGTAGTTGAAAAGTAATAAAAAGAAGGTTAGACAACCTTGTCTGTTTCTTTGCGCTATCACTGGAGAAGTCTTATAGTGTACATGACCGTCTATTTCCTTGGGTGTTGGGCATAATAACCTGGAATTGGCGCATGTAAATGTGTCCATTGTATTTTTCTACCATGTCCGTAAGATAATGGTACCCTTGTCCGGCAGGTTGCTCAAATACATGTATATGCATGTATAGTGTATATGCAAAGCGCTAATTACTTGTGAATTCCGCCATGGTGAACGGAGACAAATATAACAACACTTTACCTTTTTATATTTATTCCTACCTTTATCATTGCTACCGCGATCAACCGCACAAACGAGTAACCATAATTTGACCTTGAATGCAAGAAAATTCTTACCATAACATCGATTAGGATGATTAAAACACTTCAAAATATAATCTAAAATAGTTATACTGCTGCCGGTATACAACACATTAACACGAGTTTCGCTATTCTAGCATAGTAAAAACAGTTAAAACTGAAGAAGCGTAACACTTCGTGATGATTTTGGCCGAAACACTAGGTTAAACATGTAAAAAATATAATAATAGCGGTCACGTGTTTCCGGTCTAGATGTAAACCTATAACTTTTCACGTGACGGTAATACTGATCATACCAAATTAACCTACATTGGTAGACATCTTTGAACTTTGGCAGTTGATCCCGCAGGCAGGGATAATACTGTTGTGTGTGACCGGGCTACCGATAGAGGCCGCAGCTTTTTTTTTTATAGAATTGGCTCTTATTTACAAAGCAATGACATATGTGAGATATTACGGTCATCTTAATGCAAAGGATTTTTTGGGCAAAGATTACAGCAAGATATAAATATCTTCGGGAAGATCCCCACGGTATGAAGTGAGCAGATATCACATCTGCGACTTAGTACTAGTAGCATAACGAATATCCAATTTATCGCAGGGGTCTGTTCCAAAACTTGACAAAATTAATATATGAAATATATATATACACATTCTACATAACGGTAATTGACTAGTTTTCCTACACGCTCAGTCAGGCAGCCAGATACAGTAACTGCTCAGTTACAGCCATTACATCTGGCAACCCATTGGTAAAAGAAAATCGTTGACGATATTTCATGAAAAGGTTAAATAATAAATTATTGACCTGCATTGAGCGTTGCAGTACAATGAGTAACTAATTTCGGCAACGACATATCAAAAAACCGCACATACATAATCGGTACCAGCTTATAACCTGCAAAACCTTACATAAAATTCGACTCCTGCAAAACCCATACATGTTGCATTTAATGGTAATCGACTTTCCATGACCAGCAGATTCAAATATACTCTCATCGTGTATCATTGCATGATTACTGTGTCACCACATTTGCCAGTAATGCACAAAAAACAATAATTTCCTGCAACTGGTTGTATCAATGCGACCATGAAACGTTTTCAAAAGATCAGCTGTCAGTCTTGCGGCGCGGAAAAATTAAAATAATATATGCAAATGAAAAGAAAAAGGTACAATTCCTAAATGGAGTCTTTTAATTTACTGCATGGTTTGGCTGGATCACGACGTCTGCCCTGTCTTTCTGTGTGTACGGGTTACACGGGGGGACGGTAGTCACCAGCCGTGATATCGAGCCATTACGGCGGTACTCAGAGTTATTCGGAGTCACCGGCATCGTCCTGGGGGCAAAACAAATGTTTTATATGTACCTTTCATTTCAAGAAAACTATGCTTGAATTAAGCAGAAATATATCGTATACAAAGACATTACCACCACATACGTTCATTCCTGTCATGCAACCTTCAGCGTCTCTAGAGTTAATATTTCTAGGTAGATGCATCAAAATATATATATATTTATACATATATATAATTCGGGTACCGCTATACGTCCAATGATGAACCCAGAACTCGAATTATTAATTTATCCTGTAAACACTTATTATGAGATTTCGTCAAACATTTAAATTTTAGCCATTATTCCAAGGTTATATTATTGTCGTGGTGCATGTGGTCAATAGTATTCGATTGAAATTTGTTGATGCTCACCTATAGCATGTGGCTGTTGTAGTGGGTCTCACGGGCTTATCTTCACAATAAGACTGATTGTATTCAGACCTGTATAAAGTACAGCCAGCGTACCCAGGGATGTTGGGACGGCTGTCAATGGAACATAAGAAACACATCAATGCATACAGGTAATGTAAGCTGAAATGTAAGCGCAGCTCTGAAACGATCCTCATAGGGTGGTTTGTCATTTATTTAAAGCTGCTCATACAATAATTGTTCACCAACATTGATGGATATCTCAAAATCTGTTGGAGAAATGCCTCAAAAAGGGACTTAACAACATGCCATGTTATTTATTACCTGCAATAAGTATGTTTTTATATATTAAAACAACCTAAGTACTTAATTTTCATTCAAAAGATTTGAAAGTTTCCATGAAAAATATTGCTGTTTGAGTAACATTAAATCATTTAAGACTAGTAACCATCGTTACATATTGATGAACAAGGATTCACATAGCACCACAGCGTAGGACTGTCAGTTTCCATCAATTAACGTGCAAAGATACTTACAAACTTCGCTGCTTTCTGCAAATTAACATGGGAGCAAGACTTACTGAGCGGTGTCTGTGGGACGAGGGATCTCCACTCTCTTCATTGTTAGGGGAGTGAATGTGTCGCCTGCATTGTCTATTTCCTCTATGTTTCTTGCGCCAATACAGCCTCTATAATAAAAACAATGATTTTCTATCCATTGCGATTGATCAACATGTTCAGTTTTGCATCCTTACAATAGTCCAATATAGTAACTGAATATGCTCTGCTGTCGAAGAGCATGAATAACCCAGTTATGGAACAGTAGTGCATGGCCATATTCGTCATATTACAGGTGTATGAAACAGCTTATTTATATATTAAGTAATTGTTCATTTCGTTATAAATTGGTAGACAAGTATCTCACCCATATAGTGGTATCTGTCCACCTCTTGGACAAGGAGAACAGCTGCAATCGCAAAACAGCATGTTACCAAAAGAAAAATATATATATTGCAATTGTTCATTAAACAAAGGTGGTCACTACGAAAGTTGAACAAATGTCACAATTACAAATTTGTTGTAATATAACGTAACTTAACCAAAAGAACACATTCCAGTGGATAAAAGGATATTAAATTTGGCTTTTCGTTTGGTCTATAATAACGAAAGTTTCAGGAGCACGGAAGCCCATCAATATATGTAGTGTCATAATCAATTACTCCCGCGACCAAGATTGCGCGTGAATATCAGTCTGCGCGTTAATGGCGGACGACACGTGCGCGCTAGCAGACATTGCGCGTGGATATGTGATTGATCTAAGTGGGTATATCCGCTTTTACAGGTGTCCATGAATGTCGATCTGCGCGTAGATTGGGATTAAATAGAGCTATCCACACATGCGCCCGCAAACGGATCTAGATATGCGCCTAATTTTCATGCGCAATGTGGAGCGGCAGTTAATTATATGCTATATAAACCAATCTTGTATGTGCCGTGTTAAACTTTGCTAGCTAATTGCTAAAATCTGGGTCTGTTTGTTCATTCACGTGCAGCCTGCGCGCAGACCAAGTCACGAGCAGGAGGAAGAGCTCGTTTGATACCTCAGATCCGGTGTACGGCCGGGATACACTATCAAAGTGCAGCTCTATGTGTTTTCAAAGTACTTATCAAGCACATATGCGCTTCGCCTCAATTAAGAGCTTGACATGCCACGTTGAACATGGCTAAGCGTAACGTCAATGATATAATGTGCTGAAGCTCCGAATTTTTAGTTGCAACTGTGTTTAAGTCCTACATTGCTAGTTAAAGTACTACTCTCATCTACACCCGGTGGGGAGGGGTAATTATACCACGTAGAAGATAAAGTAACTTCCGAAATCAATAATCTCGTGAGTCAAGGGTATGAATGCAAAACTTACAAGACAGTTCCGGGCACCGGGGCATTAGTTTTGTAGGTAGTTCTCCTTGATTGAACCCGGTCCCAAGAAGGTGCCGCTTGCTGCAATGGCACATGAATAGCGTCATTTATAAAGTGCATGCAAATTTCAAGAAGACATGCATGTAAACCATTTACATACATAATTAATTTTTCACTTCATGCAAACTGGAAGTCTACGTCATTGAAAAATACATCTAATATTACTTGATAAGTATGTATTATATATATAATATAGTAATATAAGTAAGAACACCTCTTGCTTGTTTACCTGCCATTCGCTATGGCCTGGATCAAATCTGTTTCTGTTGAATACATAGGACACTTGATCAGGCTTTTCCTCCAGGGTAGAGATTGGGGCCCATCTCATTGGTTTCAAGGTGTCATCCCAAGGCACCTCTTCATATGCCCTGTGAGCATGGTTAGGTATAATACAACGAACCAGACCGAGGGGGGGGGGCGGTACGTGTGGGGTGAAACGCACAACCCTAAGATCAGAAGTTTACTGCAATACCTTGTGCACCACCCTGGCTTTATTTAATAATGGTCCTTCACTGTGGCCACTTCTGAATTCCTGAAACCTTTCCCGCAAAATATTTTTCGCTCCCAGTACTCATCCTATGTTTATTTTTTGTTCATAGTAATTTTAAATTCAGTGTTGATTGCAGAAAGATATAAGCATACTCAAAAGAAAACATGAAATTTGAAGTGATATTTGTGTGCATAAAATAAACAGTGTGCAGTGATATATATCATGTGAAGCTGGTTAAATAGGGACAGGAATAGGGACAGGAAAGATATATTCATCATAGAAATATTGTACATAAAAATTGCTAGGTAT
Organism: Arenicola marina; assembly: GCA_964019135.1. Taxonomy (NCBI): domain Eukaryota; kingdom Metazoa; phylum Annelida; class Polychaeta; family Arenicolidae; genus Arenicola; species Arenicola marina. The sequence goes on along the minus strand of OZ025259.1, from coordinate 34,317,583 downwards.
GTGACTTGATTCTCTTATCTATTCAGATTTCATTATATCAGAGCTATGAATTATACATACATGTACCCTTTGGCAGCTATATACCTCTCAAAGAGCTATGTTCCTTTAAAACTTGCCATGACATACTGGTACACTTTAAAGATTGAGGATGAAAGGTAAGTCATATAAAGTAATAAGTAATAACAAAATTTAAAACATAAATATACAACATTTACTTATATAGGTAAACCTTTCATTACAATATTACCTCTGTGTTGTAGGTGTATAGATATATTTATGAGCCAACTTGTCTCTCAGTAATTTTGCTGTATCCTCAGTGGAGTTTCTAAGCTGGATAAATCATATTAAATAATAAAGATACAGGAATATAAAGAACTTGCTTACATTACTTAGATGAAAGATAAAATATGGTACAAATAATAAAAAGTGAAAAAATTAAAGTTCAATCAAGTCTTCAATACAGTGATAAGCAAATACATGAAATAAATCTATTTACAATTATATCTATTTATAATAATTATATTTAATAATTAAAAAGAAAGATAAAAGTAAAACATTTAGAAGTAAACAGTAAAAAAAATAACCAAAATAATAATATATATATACACTGATATGCCTTAATATTGATAAAATATATATATATATACCCCACTCTGTAAAGTAGCTGTAGTCCTTTGGTCTGTATCACTTGTCCATCCTAATAGATATAGCATTATATATAGCAATTAATAATTATTAACATTTAGTCCTTAGCTCATTGGATTATAGCTAAACAACTTATATAAATGTAAGGGCTATATATAGTTACTTTACAATTCTAAATAAAGATAGCCGTAAGTGAATATATAGTTTAACTCATAATTTAATATAAAGGTTTTGATGTTTTGATCTCCAAAGATGGCATAAAATTTATATATTTCAGCTATAGAAGTATATAATATATTTTCATTCATCTCTGAGACTTTGATATCAAAGAATAAAAAAGAAGACTGAGGACGGCTGCATTAAATAAATTGAACCATACCATATATACTTGAATTTGTTTTAAATATTTAAATCCCTGTATGTAATATATGATGTATCAACCACCATAGATAGACTTACCACCTAAACCAGCTCTTATTGATGCATCTAACATCTTTCGACTATTCCACCTATATGGACTCCCAGAGTCCTTTTCTGTAAGACGCCTTAAATCTGGGGGTGCAGATCTGCAGTGAAGTCTAACAGAATGCATAGACTGTGGCGTATTGGATTGTGGTGTCATATTGGAATCAACCATCGAACGAATATGAGTTTCTCCTGTTTTACGCTCAACATCACCAGCTGCACTAACAAAGCCTGATATAGGATCAATGATACTGTCACACGCTCGACCAGGTCCTGAAGCACTGTGATCTCCTTTTTCATTCCACCTTTTATATGCCACATCAGTGGGGTTTTGTGGATTTCTAAAAGATGAGAAATCACTATAGCCCACCAGCAAAGGGAATTTCATCTGTCTTCTCATGCGGGCTTCTTCTATTTGTTTGACTGCATCAGTTTGTCCATAACCTGATCGTGAGTAAGTGTCCATTGATGTTTTGGTCTTATATACTGAATCCGATAGAGCTGTGCGACTTATTACCTCCGCCATCTTGAGTTTACCTGGTGATGTTTACTTCTTTATTTATCATATGCCAAGACAAGTTATGGAGCTAAACTTGTGTTTACTTTAGCTGTTTAGCCTAGGCTAAAACGGCCAACCGTCGATATTCTATAGTGACGCGTTAGATTTAACAAAAGTTATCATAAAGTAAGTGTCAGTTCGACAAGCTGCCATACATATCAAATATTTATCTGTATCTCGGTGTGTTTATCAACAGCACGCTTAACACCGTAAACGGGCACCTGCTTATTCAGGCCGCCATTCTCCGAGCATTTGTAAACAAACGACGTCACCATGGCGATGACGGAAACTGCCTTATATGGAAGTTGTCGGAACGCAGGCTGAACTGGGTCTGGGCGAATTTGCATCGATTTTCTTTGATGCTTTGGCTCTCTGGTTGGATAATGGTCCCATTACTACCCCTCCCGTTATTTCATTGGTCTAGCTGGCGATAAACCGACCGACTGATAAATATTTCATGTGCAGCGGAAGTGGATAAAAGCGGAAGTTGCTGCCTGCTAGACGCAGTCCAAAACAGAAATGGCACCGAAGCGAAGGGCGGCGCAGCAGCAGCTGACAGCAGAAAACGGACGGAGTAAACATGGATCGCAGGCCCAACATAAGCCCAAAGCCTCCAGAAAGAGCGAAAAAGATACCGCTTCTCTTGCAGGAGGTGACAGCAGTCATGGGACTAAACCTTCCACGTTGTATTTGGTAACAGTGGTAGCCCTCGGTAAGTTTTACACGTTCATTGTGATGATCGAGGGAGGCGTGATGACTGATAACAGTGCCAGTGCCAGTGGCAGTGATCATGGCATGCCTTGTCCTTGATCAGTCGATAAAGTGATAGCTAGGCTACCGGTCTGGGGTCTGGTGATGCAGTGTCAGTGATGACTGTTGACGTTGTGCCAGTGCCTGTCAATGTTGTATACATTGTCAAATTGGCACTGTTCAATTCTGTTGATATACTAAAGTCAAAGTCCTAAATGCCGTAGACACACGTTTCAGCCCATATTTTCTGCGAATTTGCCTCAATCACCTGATCACTCTCAAAATCACTGACGTGAGAATGCAACACTATAGACCATTTTAATGATACCAAACTTACGTTTGTACTGCGATGTTATCCTTTTTTATGATACAAATAATATTTCTCCATGCTGACACTCCATTGCCATTGGCAGCAGACACACTTTCGCAAATAGACTAAATCACAGACAATGAAAGGCTCTATAGTTGCCATGGCATCCTCGTGGCTGGTATAAATATAGAGTATGTATTGTTCAGAGCACGTTCGGCGCCATGGCAACCATCATTTTATGACGCGTATTTTAGTATTTTGGCGACAGAACGTTTTCGCCAATGGCGTGTCAGCATGGAGAAATATTCTTTTTTGTCATAAAAAAGGATAACATCGCAGTACAAATGTAAGTTTGGTATCATTAAAATGGTCTAGTGTTGCATTCTCACATCAGTGATTTTGAGAGTGATCGAGGCAAATTCGTGGAAAATATAGGCCGAAACGTGTTTCTAAGGCATTTATGACTTTGACTTTACATACATGTCAACATGAGCTGAGTTCCGCATCACACTTCACAGTCAACCGTCTCATATAATTTTAGGCTAACTAGTCACTTAGAACTTGCTATGGAACAACATTGGTCACATCAAAATATTTTGATTTGTTGCGGGGATATCCACTAAATAATTATCCTTAAACTTTGGAAATAGTAGCTCTGACATCAAAACCACCACCAAGGTGAAAGTTTTGAACAGCACAATGCTGCTCTCTGTAGAGTTCTAATTTTTAAGATATTGGCATTTTTGCAATCTACAAACTGTATTCTTACTCCCAGCGCCTTTGCTGAAGTTGAAAGCCGGCAAAATATCTGAAATATAAGCCATTTAAGAGTTCAGTTTGCGCATGTTGCCATGCTTGTTTTCTACATCAAAAAGTGTTGTGCTATTCAAAACCTTCACCTTGGTGATGGTTTTGATGTCAGAGCTATGGAAATAGCAGCATAATCTAAATAGCATAAAATATTGATAAATAAAAAAATATTTATAAAACAGAAGAACTATTTGAGAAGAATAGTTGTCCAGAGTTTAATATTATCATGCAGGGCTGCTTTTGATCACTGCAAACCATACCTCACAACTGGTTTAAATTGTATGCATCTTTGATCAATCTGCCAAGTTTAAATCGTTATTTGTTATTCTGCAAAGAGTGACCACAGTTGACAGAACCCCGGATGGCATCCCTGGTGTTGCACATGGTTGTATGACGGTAAAACCAATTCACAAATGCCACATGAGGTACTTGATGCTAGCCATAGCCCATGAGCATGGCTATACTAGCCTATAGTTAGGCTAACGCTGTGACAGCACCATTGACAGTGAGGCGTTCATTCCTCTCTAGACATTTGGAAGATAATGGTTTGGGCAGGGATTTTAAGCTAAGTTAAGATCTGCTTAAATCACTGTTACCCTGCTGAAATCCAGCTCCCAGAATTTCAAGACATAAAACCCCACATATTAGCAGCGATTTGGATATGGGTATGCATCCTGCATCATGTGTCTGCACAAAAATTTCAAATGACGCATTTCATTGAGCTGTGATGGGACATGGGGATGCAATATAAATATATATAAACAGCTGGGTGTCAGAGGGGATTCTGTCCAGAAACAGGGCCTTACACCATACAGGAACAGATTGGCCGTGGTGACCCATATAATCAGCTGCTGATAATGCAAAATTGCATGTTAGAAATTGTAGGTAACTAGGTCTGGGTTCTAAGTATTAGAAATTATGGTATATGTAATTATGTAAGGGGTTTCCTTCAATTAAAATAGCATGCAGACTATGCAATGATGTCCTATTTAATTTTTTCAGATGTCCCATAACTTTAAGGAGCTCTGGGACATTGGGACCCACCCATTGGCATACCTATCAAAATTACTGTATTAAGCCATCAAAATAGAATAGCTGTTAATTTTATTCAGGGGCTATATTAGAAATATTTGCCAATATCCAATATGCCTGTGATAAAATATTAAGAAATAGTCAGGCTATCTTTTGACTTTCGTGACATAAATGTAGGTACTCCTTTATTTGAGGAGCTTGTGCGCTGTACTCATGAGACATGCAGTGTAATAATCATAAGTTTTGTTCACATCCATCCTTGCTTAAAAATACTACATCAACTGATCATTAACATAAACCAGGGCCCTGTTTATAATTAGCTTCAATTTTAACAATGTAAACCAGATCCTGTATGTGTGTCACTTTATCTTTATCTGTAGAAGTTTAGGCATCAGTTTCAGATTCAGTAGCTAATTTGCCGATTGATTGATAGATAACAATTTAAAAAAAACATATAGCCTTCAATCAAATAGCATATCAATAAGTTATACCTAAACCCAATATTAAGTAAATTTCATCCAGACAATGAATTCTAATTGGTAAAGCCTAAATCTAACTTATAACTTAATCTTTTTGAGGTGACTGTATGCTTCCATTAGCTAATCCAAACTGATATACTGTTACAGCTAATACACTATATTGCATTATACAGTTTTCCTGATCAATGGCCCGGATAGGAAATATAACAGAGATGTATTTGATGAAATATAAGACCCTTCCTGTTTTTAGTGCATATACTGCATTTTACTGTGTATGTTCCTGGAGTTCCAGAGAGAATGTTGTAAAAATTTGTGAATCCTTTTATTTTAAAAACACAAGTTTTCCCTTATAACTCAAAGGGTTAAGGTATTCCTTCAATGTAGTGGCTAGCACACTAAACCACATCTATGAAGTAGGTCTTGGGCTAGAATCTGGGGCCTGTTTCATCCATTCACCGTTCTGGAAGATTCTATGGCCCAGTTTAACTCTTGTGCACAAAGATTGGCCAGAAACAATTCAACTGAAACCAATTTGTTTCATAAATAGACTCCAGTTTTTTGTATAGTGCAGGGGTAACTGTGCTACCATACCCGTAATATGAGCTCCTTTGCATACTACAAGTGCATCAACCATAGATTCTGGTAATCCATGAAGTAAGCTTGTTTACATTGACCTGTCAGTGATATGGTCTTGTCTCTTATCATAATGTACTTATTTTATATCTTGTATCTTTGTAAAGAATTAAAGATATAAACATGTGTTCAAGGTCTGTCAGTTAGATTAGGTTCTTCTCCATATACAGTATATCTGTCTGACATTAACATGATTAATGACTGCATATTACTGGAATGATGTATGTTTTAAAATCAGGCATAATGCAAGGACTGAATTTCATCAGGTTCAGAGGCACAATATTACTTTCAATAGTGAAATGTCTGAAGATTATAATGTTTCCTTTATTTTCACATGTTTCAGCCTGCACAGCTGGCTATCTCCACAGGTAAGAATCCTTTGCCTTTCTAAGTGACTGAATAGGATGCATGGATTCATGTTTTTTTGTGTACCAGAGTGTGTGCTATAAAGGCTCTCATGAGTAGAATATGCACTGCCTGGGCCACTGTAAACATGGACCTTATTATTGTTACACCTTCTGCCGGTTGCTTTCCCTCTTTGCAATGACATTTTCACTTATAGGTTAATGCTGATAGATACGCCAGTTGAGGTACCTAGACTAGAATTAAGTGTAACAATAGTTTGTAATAAACAATAATTTTTAAGTAGTGCAGTGGTGTATGACCCTTTGTCAAGCACGTATATATGAAACATGGTTGATGGCTCAACAGACGAGAGCAAGATCTCTTCCAATATTCATCTCAGAGGGTTCTTCCCGTATATCTGTCCCCGCTGCGTCATGTTAAAACAGGTTTGTGTGTGACTATTATTGATTGGTGATTGGCGGAGACGGGACGCCGTCGGCGTGTCGTCATAGAAATGACTCCAGTTCACATCTGCACACTCCTACCTTTCCGTCTGGCAGAAACTTCTAAATCGATCATTTCTTTCATGCCTGGGTTGGCCTTTGTCAACACGCGACAAGCGCCCCGCCCGTTTCCTCCTGACTGGGAGCTTTGTGTATGATATCTATTTGTATGTGGGGGTTAAAGGGGGCTGGGTGGTCCAGGCAACTCCGGATATGCTATGATGAAGGTCAGGACTATGAGACGATAGTTTTGCACTTCCATCTCCGGTGGCGTTTTGTCTTTTATTGGTGAAAATCGCTTCCGTAGTGGATGATACATCAAAAGGAATTGCGGAAACATGAGAATGGAAATGACGTGACGCGCAGGGACGCGTATGGATTTGACTCAGGTGCCTTTCAAGGTGCCTTATATATACGCGTCTTTTCTCAATGCCGCAGCATTCCTCTCGCTGAATGTAAATGAATACCATCGGTAATATTTCTTTTTGGCAATGTATGTATGCATGTACATATTAGATTAACATTCCTTTCGCCTGTACACTCACGAGCGATTAGACATTTCATTCTGTATATCTATGTCGGTATTCTGCATATCTATGTCGGCATGTCCCTGCTGTATATCGGTAATACGGAATCTGTCTCGGAATTTCTTTGCATGCCTCGGCCTTCTGCTGTCAGGCTTCGCTTGGCCAATCGCTGAGAACTGGCGAAGATTTCACTGGCTGGCTATTCCACGTTTGTGCGTAGTAAGACTAGTTTGGTGCGAGGTTCCGGCTCAGAGGACAGTGGGATCACACTGCTCCAGACAGAGGTACCGTCTGTCTACAGTCGAGTTCACTACCTCTCGACCACAGAGGACTCCGATAGGGGTGAAGACAGGCCTATAAGTAGCAATTATCAACAGCCACAAGGGCTGTCGTACAAGTGGTTACTGGTGATTTGCTGACTTGACAGGTGAACAGCCGTGCCGGTCGGGCATTTTCATCTCAAACTGGCCACGCTCCACTTTTACTGTAGAATGTCACTTAATCCCCAAATATGGTATGAAATGACATCCATATGAAAATCGTACTTTATTAGGATCGATTACTGGGGAAAAGTTTAGGATGATCTCATTCTCAAATGAAATCTATCAAATCGTCCTTTCAGTTTTGGCAAAGACGACGGATACTTGTCTAGCCAAAGCGTGTCAACACTTCTGGAGATTATGCTGGTTTCCAGCTTGCTCTCTAATAGTAAAGGCGGAAGACGAGTCGCCTTGTAATCTGTGGGATAACGACGACTCGGGCGACAGATAATGATAATACTCTAGGCTTATGTAGTGTGTTATGTGTTATATCTGTGCAGCAGTTATTGCGCGTATTCCGAAGCCAGATGCCCTAACAACGTTCCTCCAATATGTCTCACCAATGACTATACTTACTTGAAACGTTAGACAGCTCCTGTCAACACCCGGGTTGCACCCGGAGTCGTTGGCCTACGGCACCATGTTTGACAATACGTTTTAAGCCAGCGACATAGTACATTGAAAATACCATTACGGCGCTGCGTATGCTCTGCCAAGACGGGCCAGCTAGCAGAAGCTTTCCCGCCCCGAGGGGACCCTTTCCTTTGATGTATTATTAAGCCCCGACTGCCATCACGTAATGACGGTTAACGAGTGTTAATTAGTGCGCAAGCACCGGAGGCAATGATGGCCCACCCAAGACCCCGTAGTCGTTGGGCAGAGCCGCTTATTGCTCAGTATTAATGACCCTTTTAGGGAGTACATTATATGATAACTGGAAGCCCGCCGCACGTGAAGTGAGATTTGTGAGATTTGCTAAAACCAAGTTCTCCTCTAACGTGGAAGAACGACTTGCCAAGTCACCGCGAGAAACCTAGGTACCGTAGTTAGTCTGGTAGAACGCACACGAATATGCTAGCCCCCAGACCATTCGGGTAACGCCGTGAACGGAAAGCTATCTTAAGGTTACGGATAATAATGAGTGTAACATTTACTTCATTGATGAATAATTTGGTTTACAAACGCGTTTTGTGTGTGATTGTGATTATGAGTTCCTTTTTCTTCCATCTGTACCGATCTCAGTACCATAAACTGTCCATAAACCGCGCGATTATCTCCTGCATCGTTCATTAGCTGGTTGATGGACGGACAACGATCTATAGGCGGTGACCCAGTTGATGGGTGAGTACATAATAAAGTGGAGCCCTGTATTGGACAGGGAGTCGCCCGGTGATTTCCCCCGCAGCTGCCCCTCGATCCAGGCAGGAGGTAGGTGCGCAGCCGACAGCTGTTGGTCGTCGTCGATAGTCCCGATCCTGACTTCATGACGCATGTAATGGCGGCAAACCCACTCACCCACGGCCGCTCTCTCGGCTTCACCCCGCCCTGCCCTCCCCGTCCATCCCATAGCCCTTGTAAAGCGCCATAGATTTCGGCCCCCGGTGACTATTGATCCAGAGGCTATTGGCGCCTGGTGCACTTTTTGGCGGCCCTCCGTGGCCTCTGACAACGGAGCGAAATGAAGTTAATGGGGCGACGTCGGAGTGGGGCCAACCCGACAGGAACACGGGTAAATGAGGGGGAAAGGGAGCGGACAGGGGGAAGCTGGGATAAAGGGACACACTTCCCGTGCCCTGGCCGACTCATGAAAAGATCCCATTAGAGGTGGAAATGAAAGACCTGTCATATTTCATTATTAAGCCATGAGCCAGCGCTGGAGTTCTCGTCGTTTTGCCGACTTCATGGGAGCGTTGTATATTAGGGTAGAACCGCCTTACAACCACCTGGGCTATATCAGCCTGTTCACTACTAGCCAGCTATGACCAAGTCATCAATTGCTTCGCACAGCGTCCCGCAATTGGATGGCATTAAATTTGGTCGTATCAAATTCGATTTATTAAAACTGGGTCGTAACGAAATCAAATTTGGGACTGCAATAGCCCAGGACATTGAATTTGGTTTGAGATCAATGATAATTGTGTTATTGACATCGCTTTTACGACGACTAAATTTGGGCGAGCATTGCATGCATGGATATTGCATAGAGCGGCTCTTATGAATAGATTTCATAGATACCGAGGCTGTCGAGAAATAATGAGGTTCGATTGTCTCTGTATCTTTTTATGCAAAGGTACAATTGAATCCAACAATTTAATCCACAGTTCTGGATAGACACGGATAAACATTGTTTAACGTTGGTGTATATTTACGACAAACGTATTGTCCTTTATTGTCATGCCGTTCGGAATATCAGATGCGCATGTTCAGGGCACTTTCGTGTGACGCGCGTTGAATATTGACTAGGTCCAAATCATGCATTGACAAACTCACCCATATATAGGGACATTTGCTTCGTTTTGAATATCATTTGTCTATATATATTTTGCTGAACCACGCTTGCCATGTATTTGGCTAATAATATATGAGCACTTCTGTTGCCTATCAGAGAACCCACCTTTAACACATGGGTTATTTATACCCACATTTCTTCCTTTACCGTGTTTCAATTGATACGTTTATATCCTCACAACTCAAGACTCAAATGCAGCTATCGAGCCGTATTTTGTTACAAGCCGCAGTCTTCCATGTGACCACGTGGCCATTACGGTCACGGTCTAGACCAGGCCTCATGGCAATGCCACGAGAAGCCTCAGCGTGAATGCGCTGGTATGTGTCGGGAGGGAGATTGAGGTGAACCTGTCTGGGTGGCCCTTCCCCCCCGGAACCATCTGCTGACACCCTGATCGCCATGTCCAGCGGTGCCTCCTCCCCGTGGGTGTGACTCAGGAGGTCTCTGGGGGGGTCACCCGCAGAGTCTATATTGGGGGTACCCTCATCCATCGCTGGTCCTTGATGGAGCTGTGGCCTTTGTAGTGCGGCCCGGGCCGTCCGGGGGCATGAATAGGTCCCTATCTGTTAGCATTAGAGCGGGCGGCGACCCCCGCGCTGCCATCCAGTCCCCGACTTGCCCTGGCACGTTTTAGGGGAGGCCATAAGGTGCCGTGGAATTATTCATTGATTTGGACGGGAGTCTGCCGGCCGGCGAGGCATTAATAAACATGGGAGATTGGTTTGGTCAGAAGCATCTCCGCGATAGAGAGATCCCGAAAGTTTTATTATTAAAAGGACAATGGGGCCGGGAAAGTGGATCTTTTTGTTCGTTTGCATAAGAAAACTATAATATTAATACAACCCATGGATCATTGTAATGCGTGGGACGGTATCTCGGTCCGAAATGGGGACAGCTCTGTATGACGAGCTATGCATTCAGCGGGGGGTCTTGCAGGCGATTGGAATGGAACTCTCCATTGAATGATGCTCTGGTGAGAATCTTGTTCATATGATCTTATTAAATTCCACGTTTTTTAGGCCCTTTTTTAACATGCTTAACACCATTTTTCCATGACTGGTCCTTGGGTAGAATCATGAGACCAGGTTGTTGTTAATTCTTCGAGATTGCGGCGGCTTATTTCTTTAAAAAGACAAGGAAATGAATCCGGTTTAGTAGCGTTACCCGCAATGGGTGGGAATCGATGAATGTCGTCATTGTTCGCAGCCGCCGCACGCTGACAGTTCGACCACTGCGGGGGTTGAAAGGGTGGGTGGGGGGGGGGGGGGTAGGGGGGAGAGGCACGGCATACCGCTGTATGGAGCCCCCACAACACGCCAGGTGCAATCCCAACCCACGGTCCCTGAGCGGGTTTGTTGGGCGGCCTCGGAGCGGCCAATAATGGGTGATGATCGAGAATGAATGCCCCATTGAGCGCCAGGCCCAGAAACCTCGCTTGAATGGCAATGGGTCGGGTATTGTGGTTCCGGCGAGGGTAGGACCACGTGGGACGAATGTTGTCCATGGCACCGTGTTATGGGGGGTCTTTCCTTTCACATGGGACCCATGCTCGTCTTTGGTTTGGCCATGGTATATAGGATACTTTGACCTGGTTACCGGTCAGAGCCTCACATCCCCGGGGTCAACTCTCTGTCCGGCACCCGTACTCAATCAAAGATTACTTCCCCCATAAATCATGTCATTATCCCAAGAGCCTCCGTTGCCGCGTATTAGTCTAAATGGCACAGTACGTGGCCAAGGACCACCCATTCATCCGCCATGTTGCAGCTTTGGGCTGCATTGGTCGCCAAATATGGTATCTTGGAGCTGTGTCAGCTGATTCTGTCATTGTGTGTCTTGCCACTGTTGTCGTTAACCAGATGGCTTTCCAGGCTATATGGGACACCCACCTGGCTCAGTTCATCAGCAGGATGGCCTTATCGACTGGTCATCGGTACGCCCCCTGGAACCTTCATCTAGGGCAGGGTTCAGCCAACGCCATTTCGTTGTTACAGTTTAGCCTTCATTATTGCACAAGGGACCGGCCCGGTAACTCAGTGGGCTAGAGCGCTCGCCTTGAGTGTTCTGGCCACCTGAGAGCCTAACGGCGCGTGGATCGGTGGTTCGAGCCCTGCTGCGGCTATGTCTGTGTGGTTGCAGGATAAAGATCCCATGTCTTTCTTCGCAGTAGAGGTAGAGTAGAGTAGAGGGTTACCTCCGGGGACATGGCTCCACTCTCCCTTCCTTCTCCCATTGACACGATATGACAAAAAATTGGATAAAGCGTCCTGAATATACAACCAACTAATCATTATTATATCAAAGGGGCCTTGCTTTAGCGGGTGAGGCAGATCACTGTATCGTCGTCTCACTCTATGCAGGGGACGGTTGCGCATGCCCCGCTATGGCAGGGATGAAGGCATGAAGGCACTCGAGTTGCGCCCAGTGTGTTGCTAAGGCCTGGTAATGATCTCTGTTTGTATCATGTCAATAAGTACTATTTATACTATGCTACTACTTTCTGCTATGTCTAACGGTATAAGTGTGCTAAACTGCTGCAACAATGGCGCCGAATGGCGTGATAGCAAAACCGGGTCAACGGAGGGGGTGGGGGTGCACGCGTTATTATATTGTCTGCCTCGATGCCGTGCAAACTGACATTACAGAAATTGATGTCCTCGTGGTGTGGTGCCCTCCCGTGAGTGATTCCGTAACTATCTGCCTGGTGCCGACTGGCCGTAATCCATCACGACATCGACCGTAGTAAATGCTATGTACGAGAGGCGCCCAAGCGATGCAGTGACATATGCCTGCCACGACGGAAGACTGAGCTGCCAATGGTAGAGAAGTGGAAGGCGTCTTGTATCAGAAGCTAGGCACGACATGGCTGAGGAGGGGACGGGCGGTCGATCCGTCCCCCCACGTGCCGTCGGTGTCACTGTTCCGCCGTTCAAGCAAACACGGACTGTTTTGCGCTTACACGGGCCTTGATGGATAATTGATGTTTTGAAGGCCGTGTTTTCTCTCATTTGTTGGCTCGGCCGGGCGAATAAACCTCGCGGGAAAAAAGAAATGACGTGTTGTGTGAAGCACTAACGGCAGATTGCTGTCGATGTCGCTCGGGAATCGAACCCGACACTTTCCATCAGCGGTCGTGTGGTGGCACCTCTGGGGCCTGCGATGTCGCCGCCGTTGGGCAAAACTGGGCCGTACAAACATTGTGGCGGTCCTGACTAAGTGGCTCCTCCTCAAGCACTGGGTAGCGATGCCGTCCCGGCATGCAGAGGGCCACCTCGATAGCTCAGTCAGTTAGAGCGCTCGCCTTGAGTGCTCTGGCCACCAGAGAGCCTAACGGCACGTGGATCGGTGGTTCGAGCCCCGCTGTGGCCATGTCTATGTAGTCGCAGGATAAAGATCCCATGTCTTTCTGCGAAAAAAAGGTTAAGGGGTTACCCCGCGTCAATGGCTCTCCCATTGACGCGGTAAGACCACAAGTGGTTAAAGCGTCCTGAATATACAACCAACTACAACCGACCATCACGCAGAGGGGTGGGGTGTAAGGCGGGTCTTAGGAGGCAAGCGACGGAGGATCTGTCCATGTATGGAATGATGAGGCAGCGAATTACTCGCTTTGTGTAGCCGCTTGCCGCTATATATCGCTAAATATATGAGGCCGACCACCATATTTCCATCATCTCCATTGCACTGACGACCTACAAGGGTGTTATTATGTACTCTGTGTACGGGGACAATCCGGAGTATGGCTGACCTGGCCATGATGGCGAAGATAGTCCCTTGCCGCTAATCAAAATCCACCTCTATTGTCAGCACCAGTACGCCCCACACCCCCACCCCGCCCACCACCCACCACACCCTCCGCACCCCCACCCCGCCCATCACCCAGCACACCCTCCACACCCCCACCCCGCACACCACCCACCACACCCTCCACATGCCCACCCCGCCCCGCACCCACCACACCCTCCGCACCCCCATGCAGCCCACCACCCACCACACCCTCCACACCCCCACCCCGTCCACCACCCACAACACCCTCCGCACCCCCACCCCGCCCACCACCCACCGCATACCCACCCCGCCCATCACCCAGCACCCCGTCCGCACCCCCACCCCGCCCACCACGCCATCCGCACCCCCGTCCACCACCCACAACACCCTCCGCACCCCCACCCAGCGCATCGCCCACCACACCTCCCACACCCTCACCTCGCCCACCACCCACCGTACCCTCCGCACGCTCACTCCGCGCACCACCCACCACACCCTCTGCACCCCCACCCCGCCCGCCACATCTCCCGCACCCCCACCCCGCCCATTATCCACCACCTCCTGACCTCTGTGCCCAGGCAGCACTTGTTCCGTCGCCTCTCCCGACCTCTATCATGTCATATGCCGGAGCCTCGCTGGCAGCCAAACCAACCCATCAACGGCTTAGCGTATTAGAGATGGTGAGGAGTGATGTAGAGAAGCAAGTATCTTTCACTGCAGAGAGGATGGCGGGAGGAGGGGCGTTTGTCGGAGATTGGGTGGTGTGGGGGTGGGGGGTGATGCCGGCATGAGAGGACCGGGCTTTACACATCGGATTATTCCGTGTTTACCGGCGGGATTTGAGATGGGAGGCTTACTGTTTGCTATCAAAGGCACGGGATCAGGGGGCTCGTAACAGCGGTATTGGAAACAGGGATGGAATGGCGCGCGCCACAGCCCAGGCGATGTCCCGTCCAAGATTGCCGTAGAGCTGAAATGACCATTACGGGCTATTTGATGAGCGAGATGACACGGGCGATATAAATCCAGAAGACACCGATGGCGTTCTGGCCCTGGATGAGGAGACGTCGGCGTGCGCCTTTTATGGTCTGTCAACAGTGGGACGGACGCATTACCATGGCGATGGTTTACGAAACGAAATGCAAAGGTGTATAGTATGTGAACCATCCAAGGCATTTGCTTTGCGGTCGGTTATATATTCAGGACGCTGTAACCACTGTTGGTCATATCGCGTCAATGGGAGAAGGAAGGGAGAGTGGAGCCATGTCCCCGGGGGTAACCTACTCTTTGCGAAGAAGGACATGGGATCTTTATCCTGCTACCTCACAGACATGGCCACCGCGGGGATCGAACTATCGATCCACGTGTCGTATGCTTTGCGGACTGCTCCTCAAGCTATGTTTTACATAAGCTTTTAAATCGCTTTTAAGCTATTTTAGCATACTTCCAAACATACACAATTGAAAGCCATTGTGTATGAATGTTGCTACAGTAAATCGCTGTATGAGTACATTTTATAAGGTTGATATTCCCAAGACAGCTCATTGGGCGATACATTTCTGGACTGCGTTATATAATTTATACTACTGGCTAGTTATCATCATATTTGTATCCTTTTAGCATTGAAGATCAAACTATAATTGCTGATATGGAACAGAAGCGTGAATTTGGAATGGAAGTGAAGTCAATGATACCTTCGCATCGTACGGAGTGGCATTGGAGTCCTTCCGGCACAACGACCGTTGTTTTGACAAGGATGGTCTGGTGAAGACCGTGACTCGATGGAGCAATTCTCTATTTGGATTGCGGTCGCTCATTGGCATTGCCTCAGTGTCAGGTAGCGGCCATATCCACCCAGAGTGTTTGTCCACTCATTGTCGCACTCGATAACTTCACACAGAAATCATTTTTTGACGGGAACACAGGAAATCAGAATCAAAAGACCTCTTCTGATGAACCCTTTCTTTTGCCTTTTGCGTCTGCCTTGCGTGGTAAAATGTCTGCTGACTCCTTGTCACCCTGCACCTGCGAGCTAGCATCCCCGTTTATCATTCTATTCAATGCTCTCGTCTCTGGTCCTCTTTCTGTTTGATGGGTCCAGATTTCTCTCAATCAAGCCTCTTGCTTATCTGCTGTCTTTCATCGCCCTGTCTCAATTCTCCATCTCATTCACCTTTCTCATACTGCTCAATCTGTTCCCATGTGTAGTTCTGCCACCTCTACTTTAACTTTATCTTACAGACATAGCTCATTTCCCTATCTGATTTTGCCACTTCTCACCTCTGCTGCTGGCTATACCCTTCTATCGCTACAAACTATTTCCGCTGTAATATGGTTTCCCTTGTTTCCTTCCTTCCATTGCTATTTGTTCATTTTCAGCCCCCTCTTCTACTCTGTTCTGCTGTGTGATCTTTCATTTTTGTGTCTGCCGTTGGAAATACTCTATGTTTCATAGACCTGTACCTTTTTGCTTTTTTTAACTGGTTTGTTCTGTTGTTTTTCTCTCCCCAATCCAACAAGGTGCATCACGGTCGTACTTTCCAATTTCGAATGCATACAAACGTTTTAGTGCCATCCTTTCTCGCCCCCACCCCCCTCCAACCCTCCTCAACTCACTGACACCCACACTGACGCAGACCCCCCCCCCCCCAGCCCTCCTCCACTCACTCACGCCCACACTGACACAGACCTCCCTCCCTCCCCCCAAGGAACACACACATTGAGACGGCCACACACACACTGTCGATATTGGTCCATCCTCCGGGCATTCATGCGGCCATGGTTGTCGTGTCTTGGGCTGTTCCTTGCTCAGTCCGCTGGCTGAGACCCCTCTGGGACGGCACCTCCGGCTTTGTCTCCGCTCCCCACTCCCGGCACCTCGGGTCTTTCTCCTCCCGAGTGATGGATCGCCACCGGCGTCCACACCTCTCATTTTCCGATCTCTCAACAGTCAACAGTCCCCCACCACGTGGGGGGTAAATGTCCGTCTGCACTGCGGCCAATCATCCGTGGTGATGCCGCGCCCGCTGGTTTTTTTCACTTCCTACGCCACGCAGAGAGTCAGACGGTTATTCCCGCCTTCATATCACGTGACAATGATTTTGCCCGGCGTATTTATGTGTACCCGCGGTATTTTCCGAAGGAGCAGGAGTGGAGCGCTCGGTGCCAGCGGATTCCGTGGCTCCAAGTTTTATATGTGATTTCCCCGCAGTCATATAAGACTGGTATATGGGCTGGGGAATCGCGTGATACCGTGTGCCATGAGTCCTGATGGGGTTTATATCGGGTTGGCTGTCCACGTGGGTGGTGGCGGTGGTGGAGAGCCAGCAAGTGTGACGCGACTTCATAAGGCATAATTGGTAGTTGTCCCCAAGGAAGGGTTGCGCAATAAGCCAACGGCCTATGGATTTATAAGGGGTGTTTCGTCGCACCTAACGTTAGCGACATAAAATAAAGGAAATGGAGGGTACTGTAAGGTGTACGGGTAGTTGTTAGTCGGTGGCAAGGAAACAAGGGATTTCATTTGATGATTTATCTTGGGTGGTTGCTCATAAAATCAGGAATACGCATGAATTTAATGAAAGCCGACGTGGTAGGACATGTTGTTAATATGCAGTCGCACTTAGATTTAACACTTTCTCCCAGACTCATTGCCCCTGGGACTTTCCCTATTGACAGGCCTGCAATTTTACTACCGTGTGCGTTTTATAGATATCTAGGGGTCTATTTTCTGTGATGCCTTATTGCAGTTAATGCTAGGCGTGAGTGATATGGGAGCTACGATAACAACATTTAATTCGTGCTATAGAAGAATCTGACTTGATCAGGAATAGTTGTGTCACCACAAAAGGTAAAAGAAACTACCGTAATGTGCAGATGTTGATGACGTAATACACAAGAAAGCCACAGTTTCCCACATGAGATGCACGAAGTTGGCTAAAAAAAAGAGGATTAACATATTCGGTTTTTGATTGCATACAATATAGGTGTATTTTTACTTGTGCTGAGAAATATAAATGCATCATTTCCAGTCTAAAAAAAAATTTCTCAAGAATATATTGATTCATGAGTAACTGTAATATCTGTATTCTATATATAGCTGTGTTGTTTCAGGAACCACGTGGCCCACATGTTTGAGAGCGACCGACACTTCTCGCACCTGTCCAGCCTGGAAAGGGAACTGGCCTTCAGAACCGAAATGGTACGTGTCCTGTGTACGATTCTATAGCTGTGTAGGAGTGAGACGACACATGTCTTATGACGCCTTGGTCCATCGTATCATTTGGGCCAAATAGGTATGTTCTCTCAAGCTGTGTTTCGGAAATGAGCTTCCGTAATTTCGCTGCCTGTGATAATGGACCACACACTTCACGATAGGATCGTGCACTCACTATTATGCCATACACGCCCATCTCAACCCTTTAGGTGGCGTGTCCGCCTACACATAATACATATTTGATGTCCATCGGGCACTTCATAGCCGGTACCTTCCCGCCAGGGTCGGTCACTCTTTCTTGTGATCCGTGTGTTTGTTATGCTGAGGTTGCTTGGCGCGTGTCTGGCATCTATAGTAACCAGAGACTCGTCCTGCTCGAGGTTAATTAATCTACCTCTATGTTGGAAAGCGGAATTGCGCAGCGTGCACAGTAACCACCAGATATAAGGGAACAAATCACAAGGTCTTAGCGCCTGGTACATACAGCAAGTATGTATCCAATACGGTAACTTGGTGTGTACCGTATGCACCGCTCTGTTTGCACTACTCTATATACATCAGTAGATGCAATTCTAGTTTAGTTTTTGAACATTGGAAGCGAGATTGGTTTTAATATTAGGACGGATATGCTCGAAGACGGAGCGCCCCCTTCATTTTTGCTTATTTTGTATCTATTGTACAATGTTAGCTTCTATAGGCCTGAGAAACAGCCGCTTTTGATGACGGTACCCTAACAATCATTGAATCTTAATCTGTAACTTTGATGCAACTATATCCGCGCCGCTATTGCATTTCCATAGACAGCGTCATAACGGTTTAATGTTGCGGGGGGCCTCTATTGTGTAGTGGTTATCGCACCAGACCGCAGATCAATAGGTCCTGGGTTCGAATCCGGCCCGGACACCTAATCTGGGGCACGTTTCATTCATTCATCCATCCAAGGATGTACCTTGGCCCAGTTTAGCCATTGTGCACAGAGCGGCCTAAAACAGCATGTTGTACCGTCCCCTCATCATCCAAAATCTTTCTTCTGCGCCCCTAAGGCTTCCCGTCTGTCACCTTTCATCCTCTAATATCATCTTAGTCTGTGTTCGGCAGGCC
This sequence comes from Arenicola marina, assembly GCA_964019135.1. NCBI lineage: Eukaryota > Metazoa > Annelida > Polychaeta > Arenicolidae > Arenicola > Arenicola marina. The sequence continues at coordinate 34,298,611 of OZ025259.1, read as the reverse complement.
TAAAATTGTATCTTTTTGCCCCATCACAAGCTACCCTTTTCTATTTTTTCCGGACTGTTCTCTTTCATCGGTATCATCAAACGATCCCCTCTCTCTATACCCTGACAAAAGCCGTCACATATTAGGCCATATCCCTCCCGCACTATGTCGTAACAATTCTCTTTCGTCTAAACCCCAAAACCTCTCCCCTAGCTTGCTTTTTCTCTTTCCTATCACACCATAGACTATCACCATCATATATTTATGGCACCAATTGTCCCTTCTGTACCTGTCGCCTTCATGATTTATTACGTATGCCCCGAAACCGCCTCGACGCGCCCGACCCTCGCCTCCAACCAGAATTTCTTGAATCCCTGATTCGCTTTACCCGCTAGATTCGCGCGTCTCCTTTCACCACTCACCCTCACCACCCCTCCCCCGACCTCCCCACGCACCGACCCGCCCTCCCCACCCCTCGCCCGCCCTCCCCACCCCTCCCCCGCCCTCCCCGCCCCGCTTCCCTCTCAGCAGATACTCTAAATCGCAATTCGAGATAATGAAACCCGGAGACGGTGGCGGCTAATTCCGCGCTATCCGCACCCCGAGCATGTAACCATTTATAACCATTGGCATGGGATGGGGCGCGGCGAGAAATGAGGTCACCCCCCCCCCCCCCCACACGCACACACACACCTCACGCATCCCCCGCCCCCCGCAGCCCCGCCAGTCCCGACTAGCAAGGAGCCATTAGGGCCGAATTTTGCGCCATCAGGCCTCTCTGCCGTTTACGGCCGAAGCGAGACGAATCTCATGTGTGCTTTTTGTTTGTATTTCTACGTACATGCCGAGCTAACACCCATGCAGCCGATGGGTAGACGTCACACACCCTGACAGCCAATGTGTGTACATTACACACCCTGACAGCCAATGGGTAGACATCACACACCCTGACAGCCAATGGGTAGACATCACACACCCTGACAGGCAATAGGTAGACATCACACACCGTGACAGCCAATGTGTAGACACCACACACCCTGACAGCCAATGGGTAGCCACGACACACCCTGACAGCCAGTGGGTCGACACCACACACTCTGATAGCCAATGGGTAGACATCACACGCCCTGACAGCCAATGGGTAGACATCATACACTCTGACAGCCAATAGGTAGACACCACACACCCTGATAGCCAATGGGTAGACATCACACACCCTGACAGCCAATGGGTAGACACCTGCAGCCAATGTGTGTACATTACACACCATGACAGCCAATAGGTAGACACCACACACCCTGATAGTCAATGGGTAGACATCACACGCCCTGACAGCCAATGGGTAGACATCATACACTCTGACAGCCAATAGGTAGACACCACACACCCTGATAGCCAATGGGTAGACATCACACGCCCTGACAGCCAATGGGTAGACATCACACACACTGACAGCCAATGGGTAGACACCACACACCCTGACAGCCAATGGGTAGACATCACACACCCTGACAGCCAATGTGGGTACATTACACACCGTGACAGCCAATGGGTAGACATCACACACCCTGACAGCCAATGGGTAGACATCACACACCCTGACACCCAACGGGTAGACATCACACACTCTGACAGCCAATAGGTAGACGCCACACACCATGACAGTCAATGGGTAGCCATCACACACTCTGACAGCAAATAAGTGTACATTACACACCCTGACAGCCAATGGGTAGACATCACACACCCTGACAGCCAATGGGTAGACATGACACACTCTGACAGCCAACGGGTAGACATCACACACTCTGACAGCCAATAGGTAGACGCCACACACCATGACAGTCTATGGGTAGCCATCACACACCCTGACAGCAAATGTGTGTACATTACACACCCTGACAGCCAATGGGTAGACATCACACACCCTGACAGCCAATGGGTAGACATCACACACCCTGACAGACATTGTGTAGACATCACACACCATGACAGCCAATGGATAGACATCACACACCATGACAGCCAATGGGTGGACATCACACACCCTGACAGCCAATGGGTAGACATCACACACCATGACAGCCAATGGGTAGACATCACACACTCTGACAGCCAAGGGGCGGACATCACACACCCTGACGGCCAATAGGTAGACATCACACACCCTGACAGCCAAGGGGTGGACATCACACACCCTTACAGCCAATGGGTAGACATCATCCTGACAGCCACGGGTTGGACATCGCACACCCTTGGAGCCAAGGGGTAGACATCACACACCCTGACGGCCAATAGGCAGACATCCCACACCCTGACAGCCAATGGGTAGACATCACACACCCTGACAGCCATGGCGTCTAGGTCTCCATGACTATTGTGTGGTGCGGTTGGTGGAGTTGGAACTATTTCCCCCGTTACTGTGTTCCGCCGCTCCTCTTGTAATATAGCAGTTATTTTCGCTGCTTTTCGTTGTTTCCTCTCAACGATACAATCGGTGGTTTCCCGTTGTAATTAATCTCTTCACATTGTCCCTTATCCTTTGTCTGCTCATTTTTTTGGGGGGTCCTTTTTACCTCAGGCTTCAGCTTTCAGCTGCGTGCGATGCCTCATTTCAGAATGCTACAATAGTTGAGTAGGTTTTTGCCACGAAAGTAGGGCCTAAAGCCATTTATTAACTACTGTATTAAGAACCCTTCTGTCTAGCTCCCTGCATGTTCACCGTCGGCAAGGACCATGCCCCCCCCCCCCCCGGCCCACCACTATCCTCCTATCGCGCCCACGCTTCACCGGCAGCCGAGACCATAGCCTCCACCCCCAACCCCATCCCCATCCCGCCCCCCGTTCAACCCTCACAGCACACAGTGCCGCTCCCGCTTTTCTCCCATTTTTTCTCTCCCCGGCAGAGTCGGCAACGTAATTGCAGCTTAATAAATGTGATTTATGGTCGTCGGGCCTCGGAGAGGCTGCATAATGCCACCCGCGTAATGCCGAATCATCTCCAATTTGTTATGCATGATAACCCGGATTTTCAAGAGGTCGCCCTGATCGGGGTTTTACACCCTTTAGCCGAGCCGGTCCTTACCCCTCTCCCCTCTTTCCCCCTCACCGTCACCCCCTGCCTCCCCCGTCATCCTCCTACTGACCGAAACCCCCACCCTCACACCCACACGCGTCCCTTCTTCACGTGCTTCAGGGCCGTGTCTGTGTTATGGTTGCATGCCGAGTGGCGGCGTCCGTGCATTCGTCGTGCTGGAGTATGTGTGTGACGGGGGAAGGGGTGCTGGAGGGAGAGGGAGCTGGAGTTGAGGAAGGGGGGTCTATTTCGGGATGGTGCTGCGGAGGGAATTTCGGCTGTATAATGGGGGATAAAGTTTGCCGGCCGTGGGAGACCTGACCTTATCACCATAAAGCGTCATGAGCATAAGGACTGATAACGGCCAGGGGCTATCGCCTCCTCCCGCCCCTCCCCGCCTCCCGATACCATGCCCACCCTCCTCCCATTCCACACGCCCTGCCGCCACCGTGCCATGCTGACTGCAGATACAACCCTCTTCCTTACCGTACCACGTGCTCTCCCGAGCGCCTTCGTGACCTCCAGCGTAACACCCCTCCGACTACCCCCCGCCGCCCCATCGGGCTGAGTCTGATGTCACATGTGGAGGTGTCGGCCCCCAGCCTGCCGGCCATTCAGACCCCACTCCCCGGTGGGCCGAGCCAAATCCCTCGTTATTCGCTATAAAGTCCACGCAAGGCGCGCTCAATGCAATGGTATCTAGACGCCGCTCGGCTTATTTGGTTAAACCCCGAGGGAAACAGAGGGCCGTGACGGAGTCATCTTATGGTTTTTTGGGCGGTCGCTATCTTTAGTCTGCTTTCTGTAGGTGCCATCTCCGACAGAACCCACTCCCGCCGCAATCTCACGACAGGCACCTTCGTCCCTTTAGGGTCATGTCTGTGGGTGGTGTGTGTGCCAAGATGTATCCTATATAATGCATCTCTATGACCTCTGCAACAGTATGGTCCTCCAACTGATTAGCGGTGATGTATTCATGAATGCCATTATGGTGGGATTTTTGGACAGTTTTTACGCGCTAACCACCGAAGCAACCGGAATGTGTGTGTGTGGAGTGGGGGGCAATGGGTCAAACTGATGTATGTATGTAACTGTTGTGTAATTATGAATACCATTAATGGTTGGCTTTTGGGGACTTTTTACGCGCTAACCACCCAAGCAACTGAAATGTATTGCGTGTGTGTGTGGGGGGGGGGGGGGCTGTCAAAGCAATAGGGAATTTGGGTGGCTCCACGGAAAGTTAGATCTAGTTATAATATGAGGGAGCGTCTAGCTACACTCGCATCCTGTAGCCCACACAAGGCCAGCTGGCGTCGCATCCTGTAGCCCACACAAGGCCAGCTGGCGTCGCATCCTGTAGCCCACACAAGGCCAGCTGGCGCCATATGTAAAACTCGTCTCGGGCCCTCAGGTCAAGTCTGTCACGTGGAGCAAGCGAGATATCGACTGGGGTATTCATCTGCACGTAAAGTCTGAGCAGCTGATGCCTGTGATTGAGTATCGTCGATAATAGCATTATTCTGCGGTAACATGAAGAACAGTTTGTTATCAGAACATGTAACGATAGTTAGTTTACAAAGGGACAATACGGCTATTTGAAATATATACTACAATGATATATATCATTGTAGTTAATACATGTATTGATTAAGAAAATTAATATTGCTCTGTAATGAGTTATTTATGTAGGCTGAGATGGACACACATTAAGTTCTGATATTTACTGTGGGAATTGATTAGATTTAAGTTTGTTTACCATATTAGGCCTGAATCTATTAGCGTCTCCCTGAGGGAGATAAGAGGCCGGGCGCCGGGATTGGGGGGGGCAGTCACGTACCCTGGCGGCCCGCCTCCAGTGGTCGCTACGCCTGACGGCCCGCCTGTCTGCGACGGGGCACCGGGGGGCCCAGTCACGTGGTCGGTGCGCCTGACGGCCCGCCTGCCTACTACGGGGCACCAGGGGCCCAGTCACGTGGTCGCTACGCCTGACGGCCCGCCTGCCTATGACGGGGCACCAGGGGCCCAGTCACGTGGTCGCTACGTCTGACGGCCCGCCTGCCTGTGACGGGACACCAGGGGCCCAGTCACGTGGTCGGTGCGCCTGACGGCCCGCCTGCCTGTGACGGGGCGCCGGGGGGGGGGCCAGTCACGTCATCGGTGCGCCTGACGGCCCGCCTGTATGTGCGTCGCCTGCCTGTGACGGGGCGCCAAGGGGGACCCTGTCACGTGGTCGGTGCGCCGACGGCCCGCCTGCTTGTGTACCGCCTGCCTGAGGCCTGAGGCCGGGCACGCCACTTTGTCAGCGCCCAGCGGTCCTCAAATTGGAGAGGGTCCTGTCAAATTTATCACGGGACCACGCGTAGTCAGGGGAACATCAGAGAAAGATTTCGGGGACGGGAGGGGTAGGAGGAGACGGGAGAGTGCGGGGAGGGGGAGGGGGGAAAGGAGTAGCGGAGAAGGGGGTTGCACAAGGGAGGGGAGTTCTGCTTGGCTGCAGGAATGTGGCTGATGGAAGGTGGGCGGCGCTGATGGGACGCTATCACTTGGGTCGGGTGTAGTTCGATTTAGCGGGAAGAGACATTGGGGATGGCGTTTGTTGGGCGGGGGGGGGGGGGGGGGGGTGCGTGAGGGGAGCCTGGCCGCATGAGGAAATTTGGCAGGACAGGAATCTTGGATTTTCGATCGGGGTTAGGGAGGGAGCTGGGGTGGGATGGAATGGGGGTGAGTCGTCGAAGGGGTGGGAACCCCCAGTATCGAAGCAGTGCCGAAGTTGCCGATCCATCTCTTGGGGGTGATGGATAATGTAGCAGCGGCACGCGAGGTTACCCCGGGTCCCACGGGGATAAGCCGCCGTCGAGAGGCTTCCCTCGGAGCACTCATGTCCAGCCTGGGAGGCTATTGGATTAACGACAGCCGGGGATTCATTTTCTGGCCGTCCGTAATAACGTGTAAAGACCGCCTAAGCCGCCGCTTCCCATGGCTGGGCGCCCCCGGCCAGATTGCTGTAATCCAGCCCGCTACTCACTGCTAATTGGTCCGGCTTAGCGCAATAGAGATGCCCGCGGCGCCCCACAGCCAGGCAGGCGGCGAGCGAGCGAGTCAGCCAATTGGGGGATGCCCCTATAAAGCCTGGGTTTTGAGCCACCGGGACGTTGTTGTGGTGACAGGCTAGGGGAACGAGGTTCTGACAGACCCGAAGAGAGGCCCTCCCCCTCCCCCCCCCCCCCCTCCTCACTCTGGGTGGCCACATCCTGGAGGGCAGGGCGGTGTGGTCTGGCCTCGTCGCTGATGCTGACGTACTGCTGACGTACACATGAACGTTGCTCACATGATATAAAATAGGATGAAGCGGTGCGAGATACCCAATCAGATAGCCGCGAGATCTTAAGGGGTTTAAGGTATTTCAGCGGTTCCTTTATGGATACCGGACTTCCTTTAAATCTCCCTGTCAAGATGAGGTGAAAACTACGTTGTGACGGAAATGTTCGTATTGTGGTAGCTATCTTCGCCTTAGACTTAACTCGCATACATTTTCCATCGCAGTCATACCTCAGTATTCCCACTTCTGTCTCCACCGACACTGATTCTGTGGTAGCGAAAGGGGAAATGGTTTCTTGGATAAGTGGCTTTTGGGTGCAGTTGAAGAAGAAACAATTTAAGAATTTCTGTCTGAGAAAATTGTCAGCGTGATCTCAGCGTGCATCATCCTAAGTTTAAAATGGCACCTATTATCGCTCACAAACAAAGTGCGTTATCACCACCAACTATCATTCAATGCGAGGCCTGTTGGTGACGTCACGGCCCACTTCCGATTATATCACCTATCAGAAAGATATTTTATCTGTTGAAACCGCTATTAATAACCTACGGTATCGGAAATGATATAGTATTGTGGAAGTTAAATATTGAGCGCGTTTTACGTAGGTGTTTTGCGTGCTCTCCGCTTTACATGGGCTGAAATCTTACGCTAGCTGGCCCATATCCCCATGGGCTAACAGTGCTTTCCAATGCTTTTTCCGTTGTAACAAGACCACACAACCTTTGAGTAAACGGTTCCATGGGTTTAATATGTTTAGATGTCTCTGGTATGTCTCTACCCTCCTAGTGCGATTCTGACACGATTTTGTTATTGTACATGGTATTTTGAATCATTGGACGACATGGTCATTTATTTTAGGTTCATGTGAACTGAATTTATGAGGGAACGATGTCTGATATAGTTTGGGGTACCAGCGACCCGAGAGACCAGCTTTGCCCAGGGACGTTGTTTGGCTGGAGTGAGAGCGCGTTGAGCAAGTACAGTTGGGCGTGAAACGGTCTCGGGTTTTATTGTGCGACTGTATTGGTTGTTGTGTCCCTGTTACCTTGAGGATGGTCAAGAGAACTACCAGGCCATGTAATATACGGCCGGACTAAAGGGCCCACGTTCTTCCCATCCTTTCTCCATACACGCGCCCTTGCTTCCTTCAAGTACCCCCTCTCCTCCTTCCTTCATGCACCCCCCCCCCCCTCCCACTTCTTCCTCCACACCCCCCCCCCTCCGCCCCGCCCCTCCCTTGGACTCCTATATCCACTCTTCCTGACGAGGAATGACAACGATTAGTATGTCATGCATGGAAGCGAGCAGACAGGTTGAAAATGAACCCCCCTGGGGTTACCGGCCAGGATTTACAGCCGCCCTCCAGTGGTGCCCCCTGGGGGTGGGCGGGCGTAGAGATGTACGTACCCACCCGTCAGAGGCCGCCCACCACCACCCACCCACAACCACTTACCCACCCCGACCCACTCTGTCCCCACTGACGTTTTTCCCATCCTACCTCTTACGGCGTACCCTGACCCCCTCCACCCCCTTCTTCTACGCCCCCTATCCCCCCACATCCCCCCTGACCCACCCTCCTCCCGCCTCTCACCCGCTCTCACCACACAAATCACCTGAACCCATGGGCCTCAAAATGCGCTTTTCATTCCAACCCTCCCCCCTGCCCTACCCCTCCACCTCACCCCCTATCATACTCCCTCACCCTCCCCCTCAACCCCTATCCTACCCCCCACCCCGCCTATCCTTCTCCCACCCCCACCAGTCCCCAGCGTGTCGTGACCTTTCTGGAATCCGATGTCAGGAGGTATTGTCGAAGCTGAGGCCGTGAAATTGCTGTAAATTATGGGCTGAAGTCGATGGGTTTGTCGCCGGGGTCACGGTGCCACACCCCTTCCTCATCTCCCTCCTCTCGGGTTATGGCAGTTATGGCACAACGGTTAGCCCCACTGGGGACGTGGGGGGTGCGCGCTATTGTGGCTATCCTGTGTCTCCGTGCCCCTCGCCCAATGCTCCTCTTTGGGCGTGTTAATGCGCCATATGCCTTCCCCCGTGCGTGCGTCTGTGTATGTTCATATCACTGCCTTTAACAGTCTTCTTCTTTTGTCGTTTGCCATAAAAAAAACATCCTCTCTGTCCGTCCCATCCCGACCCTCATCCCGGCACCCGAACCCGCACCTCACCCCGAAGGCGGCCCCCGGTCCCGGGCCATCCGTTCACCGCGGTCCCCAGCGGGCACCTTGCCCCTATCTGGCTGAGCAGAAAATGACCTGCCAATGGCCCGACAATGGAGCCATCGCCTCCCCCCTGCCGGGCGGGGCTGACGTGAGGCGAATCTCCGGGGAAATAATCAGGCTGGATGGTCGTGCCGATATCGGACCCCATAAATGCTCTTATATGGATCATACAAGCGAAGGTCGGCTCCCAGTGCTCGGCTCCCAGTGCTCGGCTCCCAGTGCTCGGCTCCCAGTGCTCGGCTCGATATTCCGCTTCTCCCCCCTCCCCCTCCCCACACTCTCACCCAACTACCGTAACCTTAATCCTTCTCCTCGCTACTCCCCCGCTAGGACAGTCTCCAAAGTTTTACTGTTGCCTGCCCCTCCCGCCTCCATCAAAGTTTTGCTACTGCGCTTTCCTCCCTCCCGGCCTGTCCCTAGATCCTCTGTTCCCGCCCCGCCTGTCTCAGGATCCTCTCTCCCCGCCCCGCCTGTCCCAGGATCCTCTCTCCCCGCCCCTCCTGTCCCAGGATCCTCTCTCTCCGCCCCGCCTGTCCCTAGATCCTCTGTTCCCGCCCCGCCTGTCTCAGGATCCTCTGTCCCCGCCCCGCCTGTCCCAGGATCCTCTCTCTCCGCCCGCCTGTCCCAGGATCCTTTCTCTCCGCCCCGCCTGTCCCAGGATCCTCTCTCCCCGCCCCTCCTGTCCCAGGATCCTCTCTCTCCGCCCCGCCTGTCCCTAGATCCTCTGTTCCCGCCCCGCCTGTCTCAGGATCCTCTGTCCCCGCCCCGCCTGTCCCAGGATCCTCTCTCCCCGCCCCGCCTGTCCCAGAATCCTCTCTCCCCGCCCCTCCTGTCCCAGGATCCTCTCTCTCCGCCCCGCCTGTCCCAGGATCCTCTCTCCCCGCCCCGCCTGTCCCAGGATCCTCTCTCCCCGCCCCTCCTGTCCCAGGATCCTCTCTCTCCGCCCCTCCTGTCCCAGGATCCTCTCTCCCCGCCCCTCCTGTCCCATGATCCTCTCTCCCCGCCTCTCCTGTCCCAGGACCTTCTCTCTCCGCCCCGCCTGTCCCAGGATCCTCTCTCTCCGCCCCGCCTGTCCCATGATCCTCTCTCCCCGTCCCGCCTATCCCTGGGTCCTCGCTCTCTCCGCCCCGCCTGTCCCATGATCCTCTCTCCCCGCCCCGCCTGTCCCTGGATCCTCTCTCTCCGCCCCACCTATCCCTGGATCCTCGCTCTCCCAGCCCCACCTATCCCTGGATCCTCTCTCTCCGCCCCACCTGTCCCTGGATCCTCTCTCTCCGCCCCACCTATCCCATGATCCTCTCTCTCCGCCCCACCTATCCCTGGATCCTCGCTCTCTCCGCCCCGCCTGTCCCAGGATCCTCTCTCCCCGCCCCACCTGTCCCTGGATCCTCGCTCTCCCAGCCCCACCTATCCCTGGGTCCTCTCTCTCCGCCCCACCTATCCCTGGATCCTCGCTCTCCCAGCCCCACCTATCCCTGGGTCCTCTCTCTCCGCCCCACCTATCCCTGGATCCTCGCTCTCCCCGCCCCACCTATCCCTGGATCCTCGCTCCCCCTAGCTCTCCTCGCCTGATATTCCCGCTCGCCTCTCGCCAGCGCCCAGTTGTTCGGCTCCTCAATGAACACTTAAGGCCCACCTGGGTGTATGGGTTCTCCACTCTTTGCCCACTCTGCCTGTGCCTCCAACGATTCCCCCTCCTCTTAAAGTACATCGTTATGCTTCAACCATGCCGGTTTTAAGCACTACTCTTACCGGGGACATGGGCGCTCAAGAACATTTATCTTCCACGCTTCTGACATGGTTATCCCTTTATTGCTTCCGCTTCTAAAAGACTTGAGACTTGATAACGCTTGTGACAGGCCTCGCACGACGTTACTTGTGACAACTCTCGTACCACGTTACTTGTGACAACACTCTGACAAAGTTACTTGGGACAACCCTCGTACCACGTTACTTGTGACAACACTCTGACAAAGTTACTTGGGACAACCCTCGTACCACGTTACTTGGGACAAACCTCTAACAAAGCTACTTGGGACAACCCTCGTACCACGTTACTTGAGACAAACCTCTGACAAAGCTACTTGGGACAACCCTCGTACCACGTTACTTGGGACAAACCTCTGACAAAGTTCTTGTGACAGCCCTCGTACAACGTGACATTGTAAGACTATTTGTCAGGCACTAATGGAGTAACCGCATTTGGCATAACAAAACAGTCCTTCGATAGAGTTGACCGTGACACTCGTTTGGCAGCGTTATTTGTTAATCCTGCGATGGTGGCACTATTTTGTTTGATATCTTTATCGCACGTAGCAGTTGCCAAAACAACATTAATATCACTTGATTACTCTTGAGATCCATCTTGCGTCATAATCTCGTTTGTGTCCAGTGCCGCTTGCTAAGCGCGTGATGAATCGTGGCATCGGCCTCTCAAAGGATGCGGCAATGTCGACGTTACCTAGTCTGGCGCCTTATTGTGTTAAAGCCCAGTCGCTGGCCGTCACCTCGCCGCGACTCCGCCTTGTTTCAACCGTTATTACGCCTGGCAGCGTGGTGCAAATCTCCAGAGCCTGATTTCAGCCGCGCCGTCTTCGTGCAGATCGCCGCAAATGGTTCTTAATGGCAATCGGAGGATGTGGACATGACAGCTGCCCCTAATTTGAAACCATGTTGCGGAAGGTTATCTCGCTCTGGCGTTTTTCTTACCCGCCCCTGGTTTGTGTCCTCGGGAGTCTTTTACATGATTTTCTCGCCACGTATTTTTCGCTTTGCAACCGGTGCCATTTTTTTTGTGTCGTTATACCTTTTTTCCCCGTCCGATTGGAAAGCTAAACGGAGATGACGCAGACAACATGGAAGGGCTTCCATTGCGGCGACGGAAGGCTAGGCTGGGTGGAACTGGGGCTGGGTGTCTGTGGGCGGTGGGACTGAGAAATCCCGACAAGGCGGTTCACGTTATTAGTCCCCGAAGGGAAGCGGGGACTGGTTGGTCGAGTGCACCGGGCGCACAGCCCACCGTCCCTGATGTGGTTATCGGCGGCGACCTGGCCGGCCGGACGGCCAGACGCTCGGGGAAATGAAGCAGAAATTGAATTGCCGTGGACATGTGTCCCGGATACATCCTGGTCACGGCACCATGTTTGGGCCGCGTCATCATGTCAGCCCCGGTCACGGCACCAAACTCTCACTTGCGTGACCCGTCTGTCGCGGGCTCCGGTTTGATCAGCCGAGAGGCCTCGGCTGTCCCTTTCAAATGTCCAAGCCTATTCAAAGACCGTATATATATCTGCGGAGAGATTTAGGCTTATCCATGCAGAAGTTCCATGATTGATGAAGACGCCAGTAGTCCGTGTCATAAAGGGCCAACTTCCCACTCACACCTGCTTAGGACAATTGCAACTATAGAAGTTTTCCTTCACATACAATCTTACAGACATTAAGTTTTTGTTTTACTTATCCGCAACATTTTGCCCAAAGCCACGGTCACATCCCCATATGGTGTTGGGGCTTTCTGGTTTGTTCCCCTATTTCCCCCTCTCATAATGCGTTGTATGTGACAGTACATGTATGTCAATAACATATATATGCCCCATATGTACCTAAACACAACTACCCCATATTAAAGCCATCGCGCGAATGTCTTTTGGTGAAGCAGCAGTGTTCGCTAGTGCGTCAGTTGTTCGTACATGTATGTCAAGAACATATATATATGTACTTCTTTTTACCAAGGTGTATCTGTACACAATTATCCCATGTTTAAGTCCTCGTGAAATGTCTGCGTGGAGCAGCAGTGTTGTCTAGTGCGTCAATTGGCCGTCTCCGCTTTGTAGTGTGATAGTTTCAGGATTCATTGCTTGTACCAGATGACCTGACGTGATACAACTCAGTCACCACATAAAACCTACCGTCTCTGGGGCGGTTGGGCAAATTGATTGACACGAAACGGTCCAACCTCTCAATTAGTCTCTCTGATCTCTTTGCTGCTATCTTTTTGTAGTCTTCTAGTGGGTGGAGAGACATGGCTAGGGGCCGTGAGCTGATAGAATCCCATGTGTCAGTGATCACTCAATTACCAAGTTAATCTTATAAAGGTCTTAGGTCGATTGTTCTGAGGTATTTGTGGTTGATTAATTACGGTGTAGATTACTTCACAAATACCGTATCCATCGTCTTTGAAAAACGTAAATGGCGCAAATATTTTGGTGGGATATTTCTTATTATTTCATGGGAATGGCTAGAACTATTTAAAGGTAATAATCTTGTCAACAGCCTTAGTTCAACAAAATATTCTCCTCCACATTGTAGACAATACAAGGGATTTGTTTGAAACATGTGGTTATCACTCGATCACACCATCTAGACGTTTCACATTACTCAGAATGTATAGCACATGCAGTGGCGCCCCATAATGGAATTATGTAATTATTTCTGAAGTCGGTGAAAGAATCTGTAGATCTATAATAAGGACAACGAGCTGTCAATGATATCTTTATATCCACAATTGCCGTTCGTTATCTCAATGGAGTTTGCCAACTGAAAGCCATAAATACAGTGGAGGCATTTTTTGTGTGTGTATTATATACATACAGTATATGTGTCGGGGGGGGGGGCGTATATCTTATATTGGGTATATGAAATATTTTAGGCCCGTTTTGTTCACGCGAGGGCTGATTAGGCCAAGGGACCGACAATGGATGATTTAGATGAATTATACCCCAGATTAGATCGCCAAGACCAGATTTCGAACCAGGGACCTAATCTGCATTGATCTGACTGGTCGTCTGTTCTACGAATCGACCACAGTTGTGCCTTACTTGTATGAGTATGTGCCACTAAAATGTCAGTGGACTGGAGATTGCCCCAACAACTTGAAGATAGATAATATGGATCTACCCCTGTTAGGAAGTTCCTTGTGGACTGGCTGAAGTCCCCGATGTGCTATCGCTGCTGCAGGTAGTTGCCGACCCAAGATGAGATACGTGGACATCAATCTCACGCCGCTCTTAAAGGACAGAGTTGGGCCGGTGGGGTGGGGGGGTGGGCATGGTCCTGGGTCGCTTCCGTCAGGGATGGGGTGGGGGTATGGGACGTCTGGTGTGGGTGAGGGACATCTGGTTGGGGTGATGGGCATCTGGTGGGGGTGAGGGAGGTCTGGTGGGGTTGAGGGACGTCTGATGGAGAGCGGGGTCATCCAGTGGGGGGTGGGACGCGGTGGAGTAAGCTCATGGGGGATGACTGGTGAAGGTTGGGGTAGGGGGTCGTGGGGGTGAGGGACGTCTGATGGAGGGTGGGGTCATCCCGTGGGGGTGGGACGGGGTGGGGTATAGGCCGGTGATATAGGCCGGCTGGTGGGGGTTGGGGTGGGGGGGTCGTGGCCACGGTGGGAGGCGGGGGGTCGGATGATGGGGTGATGTCACCTGATGGGGTGGTGTCCCTCAAGGGGTGAGCCAGGCTGTTATGATGGCAGGCAGGGATAGATAAAGCTGGGGGGGGGACCTCTCCTGGGGACGTGTGTGCGTAGGTAGAGGTGGGGTCCCCGGGGGGGGGGGGGGTTATGTGAAGGATGTGGGGCCCCTCAATGATTTTTCCTCTCTGAGGCAGGTGAGCTCGATGTGACATTTTGACCTGAGACCTCATTATCTTTGACTTTGTGGCTTGAATCGGCGATTTCGTTTATGAAGATCGATGGTCCCATAAGTGGCCCCGGGGGAAGGGGTCATCCTGGGCATATGCATCAGCATGACGTGTATGAGGCTTGTCATGGCTGCGGTGAAGGCTACGGGTCGCGGTGGATCTATTTGGCTGTACTATTTGAGATTCCGCCGGCCGTTTTCATCATGGTTAATTGGCATGCGGTTATATAGTGTGGCTCAATAACATGTGACAAGCCCTTTATCCTCTCGTGTAGTTATTGAGAAATGGAGCGCGGGATGCCCGGGAGGAGGGGTGCCGGGCGTGGTGTGGGCAACGTCCCAGTCTCGATTCCGTTGCCGATGCCAGTCTATCGGCCCCAGCTACAAGCCCCAGCCCCAGCCCCAGCCCCAGCCCCAGCCCCAGCCCCAGCCCCAGCCCCAGCCCCAGCCCCAGCCCCAGCCTGAGCATCAGCCCCAGCCCCAGCCTCAGCCCCAGCCCTAGCCCCAGACCCAGATCCAGTACCAAATATTAGCCTCAGCAACACGCCCCAGTCGCCCCAGCCCCAGCCCAAGCACCAACTATTAGCCCCAGCAACACGCCCCAGTCGCAGATTTAACATGACAATAAAATATGACCGGTTGTTTTTTCAATATTTAACACGCCTGTCTTCTTGTGTCGGACAAGTTGTATTTTGTACTATTATATAATACTATTCTTCTTAACTGAAAGGCTCGCTGCTGAATCTTATTTTCCCTCAAATAAATATGGTTGATCGCAGCAGGTTGAAGTGTAAAACTCTTTGGCAAGACAGTTTGACACAATTTCCATTTACCCAGGACCACGTGGCACCGCTTTGATTGACAAAAGTTAATAAATACTGAGGACCACAAGCGTCCATCACAAGCGAGTGACTTTCGTAAGAAGCTCTGCGGCGCACGCTTCACGTGGCCCCACGTCACGTGAGCTGCCGACGTGCGGCTGCCGTCCCAGGCTGTCTCGGTAAAGTTGATCGCGGCTCAGCGAACGGAGCGATTTGCTGCTCACGGCTGAACACCTCCAACAGGTTGCCGCCGCGCCACTGGGGCCTGATGGTTCTGGGACCCGATGGCACTGGCCGCCGCGCCACTGGGGCCTGATGGTTCTGGGACCCGATGGCACTGGCCGCCGCCCCGCTGTGGCCTGATGGTTCTGGGACCCGATGGCACTGGCCGCCGCGCCACTGGGGCCTGATGATTCTGGGACCCGATGGCACTGGCCGCCGCGCCACAGGGGCCTGATGATTCTGGAACCCGATGGCACTGGCCGCCGCGCCACAGGGGCCTGATGATTCTGGGACCCGATGGCACTGGCCGCCGCGCCACAGGGGCCTGATGATTCTGGAACCCGATGGCACTGGCCGCCGCGCCACTGGGGCCTAATGATTCTGGAACCCGATGGCACTGGCCGCCGCGCCACTGGGGCCTAATGATTCTGGGACCCGATGGCACTGGCCGCCGCGCCACTGGGGCCTGGTGATTCTGGGACCCGATGGCACTGGCCGCCGCGCCACTGGGGCCTAATGATTCTGGGACCCGATGGCACTGGCCGCCGCGCCACTGGGGCCTGATGGTTCTGGGACCCGATGGCACTGGCCGCCGCGCCACTGGGGCCTGATGATTCTGGGACCCGATGGCACTGGCCGCCGCCCCACTGGGGCCTGATGATTCTGGGACCCGATGGCACTGGCCGCCGCGCCACTGGAGCCTGATGATTCTGGGACCCGATGGCACTGGCCGCCGCGCCACTGGGGCCTGATGATTCTGGGACCCGATGGCACTGGCCGCCGCGCCACTGGGGCCTGATGATTCTGGGACCCGATGACACTGGCCGCCGCGCCACTGGGGCCTGATGATTCTGGGACCCGATGGCACTGGCCGCCGCGCCACTGGGGCCTGATGATTCTGGGACCCGATGGCACTGGCCGCCGCGCCACTGGGGCCTGGTGATTCTGGGACCCGATGGCACTGGCCGCCGCGCCACTGGAGCCTGATGGTTCTGGGACCCGATGGCACTGGCCGCCGCGCCACTGGGGCCTAATGATTCTGGGACCCGATGGCACTGGCCGCCGCGCCACTGGGGCCTGATGATTCTGGGACCCGATGGCACTGGCCGCCGCGCCACTGGGGCCTGATGATTCTGGGACCCGATGGCACTGGCCGCCGCGCCACTGGGGCCTGATGATTCTGGGACCCGATGGCACTGGCCGCCGCGCCACTGGGGCCTAATGATTCTGGGACCCGATGGCACTGGCCGCCGCGCCACTGGGGCCTAATGATTCTGGGACCCGATGGCACTGGCCGCCGCGCCACTGGGGCCTGATGATTCTGGGACCCGATGGCACTGGCCGCCGCGCCACTGGGGCCTAATGATTCTGGGACCCGATGGCACTGGCCGCCGCGCCACTGGGGCCTGATGATTCTGGGACCCGATGGCACTGGCCGCCGCGCCACTGGGGCCTGATGATTCTGGGACCCGATGGCACTGGCCGCCGCGCCACTGGGGCCTGATGATTCTGGGACCCGATGGCACTGGCCGCCGCGCCACTGGGGCCTGATGATTCTGGGACCCGATGGCACTGGCCGCCGCGCCACTGGAGCCTGGTGATTCTGGGACCCGATGGCACTGGCCGCCGCGCCACTGGGGCCTGATGATTCCGGGACCCGATGGCAATGGCCGCCGCGCCACTGGGGCCTGATGATTCTGGGACCCGATGGCACTGGCCGCCGCGCCACTGGGGCCTGATGATTCTGGGACCCGATGGCACTGGCCGCCGCGCCACTGGGGCCTGATGATTCTGGGACCCGATGGCACTGGCCGCCGCGCCACTGGGGCCTGATGATTCTGGGACCCGATGGCACTGGCCGCCGCGCCACTGGAGCCTGGTGATTCTGGGACCCGATGGCACTGGCCGCCGCGCCACTGGGGCCTGATGATTCCGGGACCCGATGGCACTGGCCGCCGCGCCACTGGGGCCTGGTGATTCTGGGACCCGATGGCACTGGCCGCCGCGCCACTGGGGCCTAATGATTCTGGGACCCGATGGCACTGGCCGCCGCGCCACTGGGGCCTGATGATTCTGGGACCCGATGGCCATGGCCGCCGCGCCACTGGGGCCTAATGATTCTGGGACCCGATGGCACTGGCCGCCGCGCCACTGGAGCCTGATGATTCTGGGACCCGATGGCACTGGCCGCCGCCCCACTGGGGCCTGATGATTCTGGGACCCGATGGCACTGGCCGCCGCGCCACTGGAGCCTGATGATTCTGGGACCCGATGGCACTGGCCGCCGCGCCACTGGGGCCTGATGATTCTGGGACCCGATGGCACTGGCCGCCGCGCCACTGGGGCCTGATGATTCTGGGACCCGATGGCACTGGCCGCCGCGCCACTGGGGCCTGATGATTCTGGGACCCGATGGCACTGGCCGCCGCGCCACTGGGGCCTAATGATTCTGGGACCCGATGGCACTGGCCGCCGCGCCACTGGAGCCTGATGATTCTGGGACCCGATGGCACTGGCCGCCGCCCCACTGGGGCCTGATGATTCTGGGACCCGATGGCACTGGCCGCCGCGCCACTGGAGCCTGATGATTCTGGGACCCGATGGCACTGGCCGCCGCGCCACTGGGGCCTAATGATTCTGGGACCCGATGGCACTGGCCGCCGCGCCACTGGAGCCTGATGATTCTGGGACCCGATGGCACTGGCCGCCGCGCCACTGGGGCCTGATGATTCTGGGACCCGATGGCACAGGCCGCCGCGCCACTGGGGCCTGATGATTCTGGGACCCGATGGCACTGGCCGCCGCGCCACTGGGGCCTGATGATTCTGGGACCCGATGGCACTGGCCGCCGCGCCACTGGGGCCTGATGATTCTGGGACCCGATGGCACTGGCCGCCGCGCCACTAAGGTCTGATGATTCTGGGACCCGATGGCACTGGCCGCCGCGCCACTGGGGCCTGGTGATTCTGGGACCCGATGGCACTGGCCGCCGCGCCACTGGGGCCTGATGATTCTGGGACCCGATGGCACTGGCCGCCGCGCCACTGGGGCCTAATGATTCTGGGACCCGATGGCACTGGCCGCCGCGCCACTGGGGCCTGATGATTCTGGGACCCGATGGCACTGGCCGCCGCCCCACTGGAGCCTGATGATCCTGGGACCCGATGGCACTGGCCGCCGCGCCACTGGGGCCTGATGATTCTGGGACCCGATGGCACTGGCCGCCGCGCCACTGGGGCCTGGTGATTCTAGTACCCGATGGCACTGGCCGCCGCACCACTGGAGCCTGGTGATTCTGGGACCCGATGGCACTGGCCGCCGCGCCACTGGAGCCTGATGATTCTGGGACCCGATGGCACTGGCCGCCGCGCCACTGGGGCCTGGTGATTCTGGGACCCGATGGCACTGGCCGCCGCGCCACTGGAGCCTGATGATTCTGGGACCCGATGGCACTGGCCGCCGCGCCACTGGGGCCTGATGATTCTGGGACCCGATGGCACTGGCCGCCGCGCCACTGGAGCCTGATGATTCTGGGACCCGATGGCACTGGCCGCCGCGCCACTGGGGCCTGATGATTCTGGGACCCGATGGCACTGGCCGCCGCGCCACTGGAGCCTGATGATTCTGGGACCCGATGGCACTGGCCGCCGCGCCACTGGGGCCTGATGATTCTGGGACCCGATGGCACTGGCCGCCGCGCCACTGGAGCCTGATGATTCTGGGACCCGATGGCACTGGCCGCCGCGCCACTGGGGCCTGATGATTCTGGGACCCGATGGCACTGTCCGCCGCGCCACTGGGGCCTGATGATTCTGGGACCCGATGGCACTGTCCGCCGCGCCACTGGGGCCTGATGATTCTGGGACCCGATGGCACTGGCCGCCGCGCCACTGGGGCCTGGTGATTCTGGGACCCGATGGCACTGGCCGCCTGATGGTACTGGCCGCCTGATGGCACTGGCCGCCTGGTGGCACTGGCCACCTGATGACACTGGCCGCCTGACGGCACTGGTCGCCTGATGGCACTGGCCGCCTGATGGCGCTGCCCCCCCCCCCCCCCCGATGGCACTGGCCGCCTGATGGCACTGGCCGCCTGATGACACTGGCCGCCTGACGGCACTGGTCGCCTGATGGCATTGGCCGCCTGGTGGCACTGGCCGCCTGATGGCACTGGCCGCCTGATGGCACTGGCCGCCTGATGGCCCTGACCGCCTGATGGCACTGGCCGCCTGATGGCACTGGCCGCCTGGTGGCACTGGCCGCTTGATGGCACTGGCCGCCTGATGGCACTGGCCGCCTGGTGGCACTGGCCGCCTGGTGGCACTGGCCGCCTGGTGGCACTGGCCGCCTGGTGGCACTGGCCGCCTGGTGGCACTGGCCGCCTGGTGGCACTGGCCGCCTAATGACACTAGCCGCCTGGTGGCACTAGCCGACTGGTGGCACTTGCCGCCTCGTGGCACTGGCCGCTTGATGGCACTGGCCGCCTGATGACACTGGTCGCCTGATGGCACTGGCCGCCTACACTGGCCGCCTCATGCATGGCACTGGCCGCCAGAGATGGCACTGGAGAAAACTGCTGCTTGCACTGTTTGTGACATGATATTACCTCTGAGGTGGGAGTGACTGGCAGCCGTATCCGGCACGACCTGGTCAGAGAGGGGAAGTTGGTGGGAGTGGGGCTTTTCGGAATGAGAGGTTGGGCTAATGGTGTATCTTGGTGGGGAGAGAGGGAATGGGTGATTTTGTGCCACGATACCAGGGGCTGCATTTGTGTCACTCTTCGTGTCGGGTTTGTGAAGGGGAGGAGGTCAATGCTGTGTCCCAGGCCCAATTATCGTGTGTGATGGGGAGGGGAGGTGTGTGTGGGGGGGGGGGGGGGTGATCTGGGGGTAGTGCTGTGTCCGCTAGTGGCAGATCCGTGTCTTCCGTTGTGTGTTTGGCGCAGGCCTGTAGGAGTGAGGTGTCTGCCCATGGCTTGTTGATTTCACTGGCGACTGCTCGACCCCCACTCACCCATCCTTTCCTCACCCCTCACTTCCCCACCCCGCCATCCACGCCTTTACCGTGCGATACTTTACCTCCCTAACTTTATGTCTACACCTGGGGTCGGCCCGGTAGCTAAATGGGCGAGAGCGCTCGCATTGAGTGCTCTGGTCATCCGAGAGCCTAACGGCACGTGGATCGGTGGTTCCAGCCCTGCTGTGGCCATGTCTGTGTGGTGGCAGGATAAAGATCCCATGTCTTTCTTCGTAAAGAGTAGGGGGTTACCCCCGGGGACATGGCTCCACTCTCCCTTCCTTCTCCCATTGACGCGATATGACCAAAACTGGTTAAAGCGTCCTGAATAATCAACCAACCATCCACGCCTTTACCGTGCGATACTTTACCTCCCTAACTTCATGTCTACACCTGGGGTCGGCCCGGTAGCTAAATGGGCTAACGTCCTAACGTGGCCATGTCTGTGTTGTCGCACGATAAAGGTCCCATGTCTTTCTTCGTAAGGAGTAGGGGGTTACCCCCGGGGACATGGATCCACTCCCCCTATCCCTCACCCATTGGCGCGATATGATCAGAAGTGGTTAAAGCGTCCGGAATATACCACCAACCAATCATGTCTACGCATTGTGACGGCCGCCATGAGACGTCAGATCTGCATATCTGGATAAGTTACACAGCAATCGAGCTTTACATTCTGCAAGCATCCGGATGGAAGGATCGAACACTTGTCCAAAATACACATATCGATGAAGGTTAATCGCCATATATCATATATTGACCAGCTGTCGAATGGGAAATGGGATATACCCGGTTCTCCCATATCGGACCAACTTCGGGAGTCCTATACCCTGCATTGTGTTAAAAACACCCCTCATGTCTTGGCGAATGGCTTTTAGACCCTGGCGGAAGCCCCCGCTGACCACGACTTTTCAATAATGTCTCCCCGATTCCATGATGTATGGGACCTTTGTCAACCCCTGCACGCTCCTGGTCTGTACCCTGGGAATCCCCTACCGCCGCGATAGCCTCCCTTCCCCACCCCCGCGATAATTCCCCTCCCCTCCCCCGCGACAGCCTCCCTGCCCCCCGCGATAACTCCCCCCATCCCCCCTCCCTACAATATAACACTAATACAAACACCACCCTGACTACCCCCAAGACTGTGGCTACTTTTAACCACCATCACCACCGCTCTGCCATTCCCATCATCATCATCATCATCATAATCACTACCACCATCACCAACTCCACCGTCACCAGCCTGTCTACAGCCACACTACACCACCCTAACCACCACCCTAACCACCACCCTAACCAACACCCTAACCACCACCCTAACCACCACCCTAACCACCACCCTAACCACCCTGGTTCTCCCTTAAATGGACAAACCAGGACGGCCACACATCAAAACTACCCTCACCACACAGGCAGCGACCACGTCCCACAACACCCCACCACCCTCACCACTACCCACACCACCTGCACCACCACCCACACCACCCTCACGACAATCCATACCACCCCCACCACCCTGCCCACACCACCCACACCACCCTGCCCCATACCCCCACCAGACCGCCACTCGAGACGCATTCTTCCCGCGTTGATCGAACTGGCAGAAAATTGATATTTCTTGGCGGACGATATTCTAAAAGCGGCCGGCGCCTTGGTGGGACGCCCTGCCGGGGACCTACCGTCCTGGTGCCGGCTGTGGCCGCGTGGCCTGTCTGTCTGTGTGTCTGTGTCGCTCCCCCCCCACCCCCCCCCCCTCTGTCCCCTACCAGCGGGGCCACCGGGGCCGCCCGCCCCAATCGACAAGACCCGGATTGACTGAGACGGCATATAAGCAACGCGGAATTGGATTTCGGGATAAGCAAGTCCGGACATGTAGCATCGGAAGATTGTCATTCGTTACGTGGCTGCCACCCCCTCCCCGTTATATTGACCTGCATCCCCACTCCACCCCCTACCTCGATCATCGAAATCCTCCTACCCACTAAAACGCCACCCCTTAGTCCCTCCTTACCCTTCCTAGCCACCCCTCCCCCACCCAAAAAACTCCCCATCCCCGCGGTTTTTCGTTACGCTGCCACTGCCCCTTATTGCGCCCATCCCGCCATAGCCTCACACCCCACACCAAGAGGAGTGTCCCAGTGCCCCCCTCCTACCCCACCCTCCCTCTCCTCAGACCACCCCCCCCCCCCATCTCGCACCCTGGCCGCCCACCAGGCGACGGATTAGGCTTTTCTCTAAAACGGCGGCTTCATTGTCGTTCACGATCAAATTTCGTTTCCCATCTGGTAGCCGTGTTAGATATATCCATATCACACCCCGCCCCTCACCTCCCCGCCT
Source organism: Arenicola marina (assembly GCA_964019135.1). Lineage (NCBI taxonomy): Eukaryota > Metazoa > Annelida > Polychaeta > Arenicolidae > Arenicola > Arenicola marina. The sequence goes on along the minus strand of OZ025259.1, from coordinate 34,275,972 downwards.
CCCCCTCACCAACCTCCTTCTCTTGAGGCGGCGATACCCTGTATACACTCCACCCACCCTCCTCGCCACCGCCACCCACTCCTTCTGGTGCTTCATATTAAATCCGTTCTCGGTCCTCCTATGGTTTAATCCCCACCCTCCCCCGGCCCAGCTCTTCAACATTCGATTCCCTGCGTCAGATGCTCCTAAAGATCTATAACACCTCCGCCACCCCCTCCGCTGCACCTCTCATGCCCCCACCCACTCCGCAGCACCTCTCATGCCCCCGCCACCACCGCCACCAGCAGCACCACAACCACCACCAATTGTTCCGGCAGCCAGCTGACGCTAAGCCTGGCATGGCCCGCCTACCCCGTCAGTTGATGGAAACAAAAAGACGGTATTGACTGTGGCCATGTTCCGCATTCCCCGGGAGGCCCCGTTTTCTTGTAACAATCTTACTGACAGCGCCCCAGTGTCGTAAGATTCAATTCTTCACGCATCCCTTGCCGCGGTCTCCAAGCTCCGACTGACGGCCCCCTGGCGCCCAACGGCAACACTACGGGTTTTGTTACGCCGCACTAATGGCAAAGCGATATCTCCAACCTCCGCACTCATGGCAAAGCGATATCTCCAACCTCCGCACTCATGGCAAAGCGATATCTCCAACCTCCGCACTCATGGCAAAGCGATATCTCCAACCTCCGCACTCATGGCAAAGCGATATCTCTAACCTCCGCACTCATAGTAAAGCGATATCTCCAACCTCCGCACTCATGGCAAAGCGATATCTTTAACCTCCGCACTCATAGTAAAGCGATATCTTCAACCTCCGCACTCATGGCAAAGCGATATCTCTAACCTCCGCACTCATAGTAAAGCGATATTTCCAACCTCCGCACTCATGGCGAAGCGATATCTCTAACCTCCGCACTCATAGTAAAGCGATATCTCCAACCTCCACACTCATAGTAAAGCGATATCTCCAACCTCCGCACTCATGGCAAAGCGATATCTCCAACCTCCACACTCATAGTAAAGCGATATCTCCAACCTCCGCACTCATGGCAAAGCGATATCTCCAACCTCCGCGCTGATGGCAAAGCGATATCTCCAACCTCCACACTCATGGCAAAGCGATATCTCCAACCTCCGCACTCATGGCAAAGCGATATCTCCAACCTCCACACTCATAGTAAAGCGATATCTGCAACCTCCGCACTCATGGCAAAGCGATATCTCCAACCTCCATACTCATGGCAAAGCGATATTTCCAACCTCCGCACTCATGGCAAAGCGATATCTCCAACCTCCACACTCATAGTAAAGCGATATCTCCAACCTCCACACTCATAGTAAAGCGATATCTCCAACCTCCGCACTCATGGCAAAGCGATATCTCCAACCTCCGCACTCATGGCAAAGCGATATCTCCAATCTCCCCACTCATGGCAAAGCGATCTCTTCAACCTCCGCGCTTATGACAAAGCGATATATCCAACCTCCGCACTCACGGCAAAGTGATATCTCCCAACCTCCGCACTCACGGCAAAGCGATATTTTCAACCTAAGCCATGAATTCGCCATGAAGTTCGCTGGATGATTCTGTCTGATTCTGTCCGTTGGAAATTAATGTTTGATAGCAATATGATGTTCCCAATTTATACTTATGCGTTATTGTTGAACGGAGCAATGATTTCTGGGCTATTTGGGTTGCGCCGGGGTCAACTATTTGGTTGGTTTAACATTGGACGCTTTAACTCTTGGTCATATCGCGACAATGTGGGGAAGGGTCAAGGTATAGAGGATCCATGTCCCCCGTAGTAACCCGCTACTGTTGTGCAAAAAGAAAGGGATAATTATCCTGCACGTACATTTGCACAGACGGGGCTCGAAACACCCACCGCTTGGGGTGACTTTGGAGAACACATTCTACGATGGCCGCTATCCACTAGACCACAGAGTGAACCCCTGGGTACATGAACCCCTTCGTCTACAGCGTGAATAGGGGAGGGGGGGCAGTAACGGCCGGTTAAATTGCCCGGATCATCTTGGCTGCAGCTCGGTACATGTACTCAACTCAGGTTTCATGTCTTCATCAATTTCCGGTAACCAAAGTACTTGTACTCATGGTGCTAAAATAAGGTGAATTACCCCCAAATTAAATTTCGTATTTTTCGGGAGTCACACCTCTTCGGTTAAGCTTACGGACTAATCATATTTAAAATGATCGTAGTCACACCTGATGACAGTTTCTGACCCAATCTCGTGTTGCTATCATTTCTGAGATAAAAAAAATGGCGCGTCATTTTACGTGGAGCCATGCTTGATGCATTTCTCAGATCTAATCCCGGTTTGCCAAAGAGTGTAATATAATTACAATCTTTAGGTTTGCTGCCTTTTCTATGGGATATGTCACATCGTTTCACGCAGAACAATGCCTTGGTGAAGGTTTCTGACCCAATCCCGTTCTGCTACCATTTCTATTTAAAAAAGATGTGCATCCTTTCACGTGAAACCACGCGAGATGAAGGTCTTACGTTTTACCTAAAGCCATGCGGGGTGAAAGACCCAACCCTGACCCAACCCCGTGGTGCTACCATTTTTTATAAATATATGGCGCGTCTTTTTAAAGTGGTGCGTGAAGCTGTTCTCTGACCCAATCCCCTTCTACTCTTTCTCTGAAAACAAAATATATGGCGCATCTTGGATGAGGCGTCTTACCCAACTCCTACCCCACTGACTGTTTTTGCTTCTCCTTTCATTGGGTTATCAACTGATTTACCGGCTTGGCAATGCGTTCATTGAATATGAGCCGATTATAACCCCCATCATAGCCTCGTGAAGTCGGCGCTTTGTGAGATTGTGATGCCGACCAGGGTGCTTTAAGTGTCGGCCACACTGGCCCGGCCTGAAGGCCCATCCTGGCGCCAGAGAAGGACGGCGGGGACCCGCCGCCACGCTATCATTGAGTTAATGGTGCGTGCGTGGATAGGGATTATGGGTCTTTATACCCCCGGGACCGTTAATTGAGGCTCCAGGCTGACCGGCTCTCGGCAGCAGGGAACCCGTATGTAGAGGGGGAAGTGACGCCCACAGACTTCGGCAGCTTGCGTTGTGATTGGCTGGTTGCTTGCTACGTCACTGCGCGACCATCCCGATCGGAGAACGCGCGCTGTGTTCTGATATTGTACATTGCAAGCGTTTGCAATTGATATGAGATGATAGACCTACCGATACTCCGACACTAAGCCCCGCCCACGCTCGAGCCTTTCTGCCTTACGCGCGAGTATGAAATTGACAATCATAGCTGATGGCAGGTACAAGTGAGAAGTGCTCATCTCTGAAACTGACAAAAGATTGACATGCTGCTTTGTTTGTCCGATAACAAGCATGGAAGACGTTTTGTCACCACATGATTGGCTAAAAGCAACATTGGCGTCAATGAATGATTGGCAGGCTGGATCGGTCTATTGGGAACTCGGCCGTTGATTCTAAGGCATCCTCCATTATGAGATGTTATAACGTGTTGGTAATGACAGCAGCAACAAGTGTTTCAATCAGCATTATGAACCTGAACTACTGTTTGTTTTCAAATGGCATCTGTTCATCGGTTCCGCGTACAAAACACCTTCGCTTGTGATAGAAGCCACCTCACCGCGACAGTCCAAATCTGCTTCTGTTTGCAGTGCAGAAGGATCACGGTTAACTCCATACTAAGTGACAGCCTGATCCAGCTGGAAAGCCCGCCAGCTGTCATTGTAAGACGGCGTAAATACAAGCCTTAAAACATAATCACATGCACCGCTGTAATCTGTATGTATGTGCTGAGCCGAATGACTCGATAACGCTTTGAAAACAAGACACATTCCTAAGCAGCGTTATCATTTACGGATACGTTTCCTCAAGCCTCGTTGTCGACCGCTAGACAAAAAGCGCCCCCTCCTCGACGGCAGTTAATTCCCCGGCTTTACAAAGGGCGTCACTTTACCGGGTCTGTGATCCACGGCTAAGTCCGTACCGAGTCATGTTGAGGATAACCCACGGCCGCTAACACCTTCTTCCTCAATTTACGATCCCCCCTCTTCACTCTCTCCCCTCCCCTCTTCACTCTCCCCTCCCCCCTCCTCCAGACCCCGCGTCCCACCACATCCCGACGTGGACGCCCCCTGACACTCGTTCCCACACCCGGACTCTGTCCCTACCAGACGCGCCGCCCCCGACCCCCATCCCCGCCACCCCACCCCGCCCCATCCTAGCCTGGCTATAATACCCCCTCCGCGACCCTCGTCCACCCTCCCGCGTTCCACCACATCCCGACATGTAGTCCTTGCCAGCGTCCCAATACCCCGCCCCTCCCATTATGAGACCCCCCCCCCTCCGCCACCACCCCCACCCCCACGCCACCACCATTATTACAACCATCACCACCGCCATCACCACCATCACTACCACCCACTGCCCCCCCCCCCCTCCCCCCACCCCCGCCAACGCCGCTTGCCTAGCACCTGGTGGACCCACACGAAGCCTTGTCCGACAAGGCGGAAAACAAGACAAACGACGCGGGACTGCGGCGGGCAGGGAACGGAGGGGGGCCGGCAGGGAGCGGAGGGGCGCCGGCCAGTCAGAGGTCCGGGCAGGGAGCGGAGGGGCGCCGGCCAGTCAGAGGCCCGGGAAGGGAGCGGAGGGGCGCCGGCCAGTCGCCTCTGATTGCGTACTTGGGACTCAGCCCATGTCCAGTAAAGTATGGGTCGCCATTAGACAATTACCTGCCTCCTCGCCGCAGCCCACTTCACTGCGGGGAGCCGCCTCTAATTGAATCCGTGCTCGTCCACCACGCTCTATGGTCTGTAGTGTGTGGCCGAGGCCTCGTACGATCTGTGCGTGTGTGTGTGTGTGAGCCGCTACCCAGTCCTATGTCCTCAGACCCTTTCCTCGGACATGTGTCAGACCCATAGCTTAGACATGGATCCTCAGGCTGTCAGACCCTCCCAGACCTGTGTCAGACCCACTGGTCAGATCAATGTGTCAGACCAATGGGTCAGACCAATGAGTCAGACCTGTCAGACCCACTCCTCGGACATGTGTCAGACCCATCATTTAGACATGGATACTCAGGCTGTCAGACCCTCTCAGACCTGTTAGACTCACTCTTCAGAACTAAGTCAAACCTACTAGTCAAACATGTGTCAGACCAATTAGTCAGACCTGTCAGACCCATTGGTCAGACATGTCAAACCATCTCATCAGACCTGTCGGACCTTCTCATCAGACCTGTATCAGACACTCAGACACTGCCCCCCCCCCCCCACCCCCACCGCTGATGAAGGTCCTAAGTGCAAACCCGGGTCCGCGGACCAAATCCTTCATCGTCCCAAGAGGTTCATCAGCCTAGTTTAGCCCTTGTGTGTACAACAGCGGTCTAAAATGCCAATTCATTTCATCAGACCTTGGTCCGACCCACATATCTCAAACCTGTCAGACCCACTCATCAGACCTGTGTCAGACCCACACCCCCTCAGACCCTACCTCTGCCCCTCTTCCCCTAGCACTGTATCAGACCAGCCCTTGGTCTCCCCAGCGCTGACCCAGCCAAACTCTGTAATCAGGGTGGGTACGCCACGTATTGTCCGCGCGTGCCTTGTCGTCAGGGCTAACGTGGCCTGTGTGTAGATGTGTGACAGGTCTCACACGGCATGAACCGTGGCTACAACATCTCCTCAGCAGCCACAGAGCAACAGGTCATGGGTTGGAACCGTGGCACCTCCATCTCAGGCATTTGTCTTCAAGCTCTAGTTTGTTAGATTTCTTGGACCCATTTAGCCTTCATGGGCACAAAAATGACCTTAGAACATCATCAACATTTCAGTTCTTATCATTGCCACAGTTCAGCAGGATCGTGTCATAGTTTGTATGATAGACGTGGTGTGTTCACCATTCATGATATGTGGGTATGACAGCACGGCGCCGCCGTGGTTCTGTAACCCAGGCCCGATCAGCCGCGAGATACCATTATATATGTATGTATATATCATATTGTCCGTCCTGGGCTGTAGCTGCCTATATATATGTCTACCATTTTTCACTTTGATCTAAGACCGATTTTCCATTGGTATTGATCACCCCGGCCTACCGTAAGCCCGCCATGGTGGAATGCGAGTATCACTATCACTTTCTCTATCCGGTATTTTTATACCAGAGTCTGGCCAATGTCCCCCTCTGTCTTCTATATCGAGTACGCGAGTATCACTTTACAATCATATCACCATGTCCTCTCTCTGTCCGGTATTTTTATGCCAGAGTCTGGGCAATGTCCCCCTCTGTCTTCTATTGCTGTGACTGTGATTCCACTACATAGCGTCTTCATATGCCGTGTCCCAGTCCTCCCGCCGCTCATCCATCTTCCGGACCAGCTCCCGGGATCGGAGGTAGCCGAGGCGTGACGCGCGTCTGTTAGTTACCCCGATGATGGATCCCCGGTGGATTCCCTCACTGTCCGACAGCCCACAGTCTTACACTCGTCAATCACCGGCCTTGATATTGATATGCATGTCTGCCAACATTTACGACGTTACTACTGACAGAGAGATGGCTATCTCCCCCCGTGTCGTCCGAGAGCGGAATTTACCGACGGCTTACGCTGATCTGACTCGCCATCTTGTACGTCTTCTCCGTCGCAACAAAGGACCTTGTCACCGGTGGAGTTGAGCAATAAATAGTGGCAACCTCGATTAAAACCCGGTCTCTACTTGATTTATGATTTGATAATATTGTTCCCATGTCCCGTAATGAAGTGCGGGGTTTTCATTCTCCAAAGGGACGGCGCTTTTTGTTTATCAATTACATGCCTGGCGGACTGAGACTCGTGGTTTTGTCCCAGCCAGGCTTTGACGAATGAACCTTAACGCTGCGCCCTACGTCTCCTCTGTATCTTCCTCGTCCTCCTCCTCCTTTTCGTCCGCGGATCCTCCGCCAAGCACCCTTGCGTCTCTTGCGTGTTTTTTTTTTACCGCCGTGTTTGCTCGTAAACCACACTGTTGAGAAGGCGCGTGCATGTCCGTGATAAGTGATCAGGTCTCCCTAACTAAATACTGAAATACTGCGTGACGGCCAAGAAGTCGGCCAATTGAGTGAGCGCTCCTAGATGTGGTTTTTATCAGCTGTGTGTGGGGCGGCACTTCAAAGGGCTAACTACAAGGAAATAGCATGTCCATGCCAATCTTTTCTTCACCAGACTCACCAGGCGTTTTTCCTGTTTTGATGTTGACATTCTTTAGCAGTTCTTGTTGTAATGGAAGTCTCTCATTTAGATTATTTTCTCCATCCACGACAAATTACTGGGTTTTATAGATATTTGCATATACGTTTGTGTTTGCATGGGTCTGACCCAGGTATATTTTATATTTGATGTTTCGCTTTATACGAGGCAAAATAAAGAAATCAATCAATGAATAAATCCCAGACCACAATTACAGCGACACTATAAAGCTAACCAGCTTTTCTTCTCGTTTTGCTTTCCAGGGCCTGTATTATTCATACTACAAAACCATGATTGAGGCGCCCTCTTTCGGCGATGGCCTACACTCCATCATGAATGACAACATTACTGAGTACCCACAGGTCATCAACACCTTAAAGAGGTTCAATCTCTACCCAGAGGTAAGCCAGCCCAGCGTGTCTCTATGACAACATTACTGAGTACACACAGGTCATTAACACCTTAAAGAGGTTCAATCTCTACCCAGAGGTAAGCCAGCCCAACGTTTCTCTATGACAACATTACTGAGTACACACAGGTCATTAACACCTTAAAGAGGTTAATTCTCTACCCAGAGGTAAGCCAGCCCAGCGTGTCTCTATGACAACATTACTGAGTACCCACAGGTCATCAACACCTTAAAGAGGTTCAGTCTCTACCCAGAGGTAAGCCAGCCCAACGTGTCTCTATGACAACATTACTGAGTACACACAGGTCATCAACATCTTAAAGAGGTTCAATCTCTACCCGGAGGTAAGCCAGCCCAGCGTGTCTCTATGACAACATTACTGAGTACACACAGGTCATTAACACCTTAAAGAAGTTCAATCTGTACCCAGAGGTAAGCCAGCCCAGCGTGTCTCTATGACAACATTACTGAGTACACACAGGTCATCAACACCTTAAAGAGGTTCAATCTCTACCCAGAGGTAAGCCAGCCCAGCGTGTCTCTATGACAACATTACTGAGTACCCACAGGTCATTAACACCTTAAAGAGGTTCAATCTCTACCCGGAGGTAAGCCAGCCCAACGTGTCTCTATGACAACATTACTGAGTACACACAGGTCATCAACACCTTAAAGAGGTTCAATCTCTACCCGGAGGTAAGCCAGCCCAGCGTGTCTCTATGACAACATTACTGAGTACCCACAGGTCATTAACACCTTAAAGAGGTTCAATATCTACCCAGAGGTAAGCCAGCCCAGCGTGTCTCTATGACAACATTACTGAGTACCCACAGGTCATCAACACCTTAAAGAGGTTCAATCTGTACCCAGAGGTAAGCCAGCCCAGCGTGTCTCTATGACAACATTACTGAGTACCCACAGGTCATTAACACCTCAAAGAGGTTCAATATCTACCCGGAGGTAAACCAGCCCAGCGTGTCTCTATGACTACATTACTGAGTACCCACAGGTCATTAACACCTTAAAGAGGTTCAATATCTACCCAGAGGTAAGCCAGCCCAGCGTGTCTCTATGACAACATTACTGAGTACCCACAGGTCATTAACACCTTAAAGAGGTTCAATCTCTACCCAGAGGTAAGCCAGCCCAACGTTTCTCTATGACAACATTACTGAGTACACACAGGTCATTAACACCTTAAAGAGGTTCAATCTCTACCCAGAGGTAAGCCAGCCCAGCGTGTCTCTATGACAACATTACTGAGTACACACAGGTCATTAACACCTTAAAGAGGTTCAATCTCTACCCAGAGGTAAGCCAGCCCAGCGTGTCTCTATGACAACATTACTGAGTACACACAGGTCATCAACACCTTAAAGAGGTTCAATCTGTACCCAGAGGTAAGCCAGCCCAGCGTGTCTCTATGACAACATTACTGAGTACACACAGGTCATTAACACCTTAAAGAGGTTCAATATCTACCCAGAGGTAAGCCAGCCCAGCGTGTCTTTATGACAACATTACTGAGTACACACAGGTCATTAACACCTTAAAGAGGTTCAATCTGTACCCAGAGGTAAGCCAGCCCAGCGTGTCTCTATGACAACATTACTGAGTACCCACAGGTCATCAACACCTTAAAGAGGTTCAATCTCTACCCAGAGGTAAGCCAGCCCAGCGTGTCTCTATGACAACATTACTGAGTACACACAGGTCATTAACACCTTAGAGAGGTTCAATCTCTACCCGGAGGTAAGCCAGCCCAGCGTGTCTCTATGACAACATTACTGAGTACACACAGGTCATTAACACCTTAAAGAGGTTCAATCTCTACCCAGAGGTAAGCCAGCCCAGCGTGTCTCTATGACAACATTACTGAGTACCCACAGGTCATTAACACCTTAAAGAGGTTCAATCTCTACCCGGAGGTAAGCCAGCCCAGCGTGTCTCTATGACAACATTACTGAGTACACACAGGTCATTAACACCTTAAAGAGGTTCAATCTCTACCCAGAGGTAAGCCAGCCCAGCGTGTCTCTATGACAACATTACTGAGTACACACAGGTCATCAACACCTTAAAGAGGTTCAATCTGTACCCAGAGGTAAGCCAGCCCAGCGTGTCTCTATGACAACATTACTGAGTACACACAGGTCATTAACACCTTAAAGAGGTTCAATCTCTACCCGGAGGTAAGCCAGCCCAGCGTGTCTCTATGACAACATTACTGAGTACACACAGGTCATCAACACCTTAAAGAGGTTCAATCTGTACCCAGAGGTAAGCCAGCCCAGCGTGTCTCTATGACAACATTACTGAGTACACACAGGTCATTAACACCTTAAAGAGGTTCAATCTCTACCCGGAGGTAAGCCAGCCCAGCGTGTCTCTATGACAACATTACTGAGTACACACAGGTCATCAACACCTTAAAGAGGTTCAATCTCTACCCGGAGGTAAGCCAGCCCAGCGTGTCTTTATGACAACATTACTGAGTACACACAGGTCATTAACACCTTAAAAGAGGTTCAATATCTACCCAGAGGTAAGCCAGCCCAGCGTGTCTCTATGACAACATTACTGAGTACACACAGGTCATTAACACCTTAAAGAGGTTCAATATCTACCCAGAGGTAAGCCAGCCCAGCGTGTCTCTATGACAACATTACTGAGTACACACAGGTCATTAACACCTTAAAGAGGTTCAATCTCTACCCAGAGGTAAGCCAGCCCAGCGTGTCTCTATGACAACATTACTGAGTACACACAGGTCATCAACACCTTAAAGAGGTTCAATCTGTACCCAGAGGTAAGCCAGCCCAGCGTGTCTCTATGACAACATTACTGAGTACACACAGGTCATTAACACCTTAAAGAGGTTCAATCTCTACCCAGAGGTAAGCCAGCCCAGCGTGTCTCTATGACAACATTACTGAGTACACACAGGTCATCAACACCTTAAAGAGGTTCAATCTGTACCCAGAGGTAAGCCAGCCCAGCGTGTCTCTATGACAACATTACTGAGTACACACAGGTCATCAACACCTTAAAGAGGTTCAATCTGTACCCAGAGGTAAGCCAGCCCAGCGTGTCTCTATGACAACATTACTGAGTACACACAGGTCATTAACACCTTAAAGAGGTTCAATATCTACCCAGAGGTAAGCCAGCCCAGCGTGTCTCTATGACAACATTACTGAGTACACACAGGTCATTAACACCTTAAAGAGGTTCAATATCTACCCAGAGGTAAGCCAGCCCAGCGTGTCTTTATGACAACATTACTGAGTACACACAGGTCATTAACACCTTAAAGAGGTTCAATATCTACCCAGAGGTAAGCCAGCCCAGCGTGACTTTATGACAACATTACTGAGTACACACAGGTCATTAACACCTTAAAGAGGTTCAATATCTACCCAGAGGTAAGCCAGCCCAGCGTGTCTTTATGACAACATTACTGAGTACACACAGGTCATTAACACCTTAAAGAGGTTCAATATCTACCCAGAGGTAAGCCAGCCCAGCGTGTCTCTATGACAACATTACTGAGTACCCACAGGTCATTAACACCTTAAAGAGGTTCAATCTCTACCCGGAGGTAAGCCAGCCCAGCGTGTCTCTATGACAACATTACTGAGTACACACAGGTCATTAACACCTTAAAGAGGTTCAATATCTACCCAGAGGTAAGCCAGCCCTGCGTATCTCTATGACAACATTACTGAGTACACACAGGTCATTAACACCTTAAAGAGGTTCAATCTCTACCCGGAGGTAAGCCAGCCCAGCGTGTCTCTATGACAACATTACTGAGTACACACAGGTCATTAACACCTTAAAGAGGTTCAATATCTACCCAGAGGTAAGCCAGCCCAGCGTGTCTCTATGACAACATTACTGAGTACCCACAGGTCATTAACACCTTAAAGAGGTTCAATCTCTACCCGGAGGTAAGCCAGCCCAGCGTGTCTCTATGACAACATTACTGAGTACACACAGGTCATTAACACCTTAAAGAGGTTCAATATCTACCCAGAGGTAAGCCAGCCCAGCGTGTCTCTATGACAACATTACTGAGTACACACAGGTCATTAACACCTTAAAGAGGTTCAATCTCTACCCGGAGGTAAGCCAGCCCAGCGTGTCTTTATGACAACATTACTGAGTACACACAGGTCATTAACACCTTAAAGAGGTTCAATATCTACCCAGAGGTAAGCCAGCCCAGCGTGTCTCTATGACAACATTACTGAGTACCCACAGGTCATTAACACCTTAAAGAGGTTCAATCTCTACCCGGAGGTAAGCCAGCCCAGCGTGTCTCTATGACAACATTACTGAGTACACACAGGTCATCAACACCTTAAAGAGGTTCAATCTCTACCCAGAGGTAAGCCAGCCCAGCGTGTCTTTATGACAACATTACTGAGTACACACAGGTCATTAACACCTTAAAGAGGTTCAATCTCTACCCGGAGGTAAGCCAGCCCAGCGTGTCTTTATGACAACATTACTGAGTACACACAGGTCATTAACACCTTAAAGAGGTTCAATATCTACCCAGAGGTAAGCCAGCCCAGCGTGTCTCTATGACAACATTACTGAGTACCCACAGGTCATTAACACCTTAAAGAGGTTCAATCTCTACCCGGAGGTAAGCCAGCCCAGCGTGTCTCTATGACAACATTACTGAGTACACACAGGTCATCAACACCTTAAAGAGGTTCAATCTCTACCCAGAGGTAAGCCAGCCCAGCGTGTCTTTATGACAACATTACTGAGTACACACAGGTCATTAACACCTTAAAGAGGTTCAATCTCTACCCGGAGGTAAGCCAGCCCAGCGTGTCTCTATGACAACATTACTGAGTACACACAGGTCATTAACACCTTAAAGAGGTTCACTATCTACCCAGAGGTAAGCCAGCCCAGCGTGTCTTTATGACAACATTACTGAGTACACACAGGTCATTAACACCTTAAAGAGGTTCAATATCTACCCAGAGGTAAGCCAGCCCAGCGTGTCTCTATGACAACATTACTGAGTACACACAGGTCATTAACACCTTAAAGAGGTTCAATATCTACCCAGAGGTAAGCCAGCCCAGCGTGTCTTTATGACAACATTACTGAGTACCCACAGGTCATTAACACCTTAAAGAGGTTCAATCTCTACCCAGAGGTAAGCCAGCCCTGCGTGTCTCTATGACAACATTACTGAGTACCCACAGGTCATTAACACCTTAAAGAGGTTCAATATCTACCCAGAGGTAAGCCAGCCCAGCGTGTCTTTATGACAACATTACTGAGTACACACAGGTCATTAACACCTTAAAGAGGTTCAATATCTACCCAGAGGTAAGCCAGCCCTGCGTATCTCTATGACAACATTACTGAGTACACACAGGTCATTAACACCTTAAAGAGGTTCAATATCTACCCAGAGGTAAGCCAGCCCTGCGTGTCTCTATGACAACATTACTGAGTACACACAGGTCATTAACACCTTAAAGAGGTTCACTATCTACCCAGAGGTAAGCCAGCCCAGCGTGTCTCTATGACAACATTACTGAGTACCCACAGGTCATTAACACCTTAAAGAGGTTCAATATCTACCCAGAGGTAAGCCAGCCCTGCGTGTCTCTATGACAACATTACTGAGTACCCACAGGTCATTAACACCTTAAAGAGGTTCAATATCTACCCAGAGGTAAGCCAGCCCAGCGTGTCTTTATGACAACATTACTGAGTACACACAGGTCATTAACACCTTAAAGAGGTTCAATATCTACCCAGAGGTAAGCCAGCCCTGCGTATCTCTATGACAACATTACTGAGTACACACAGGTCATTAACACCTTAAAGAGGTTCAATATCTACCCAGAGGTAAGCCAGCCCTGCGTGTCTCTATGACAACATTACTGAGTACACACAGGTCATTAACACCTTAAAGAGGTTCACTATCTACCCAGAGGTAAGCCAGCCCTGCGTGTCTCTATGACAACATTACTGAGTACACACAGGTCATTAACACCTTAAAGAGGTTCAATATCTACCCAGAGGTAAGCCAGCCCAGCGTGTCTCTATGACAACATTACTGAGTACACACAGGTCATTAACACCTTAAAGAGGTTCAATCTCTACCCGGAGGTAAGCCAGCCCAGCGTGTCTCTATGACAACATTACTGAGTACACACAGGTCATTAACACCTTAAAGAGGTTCAATCTCTACCCGGAGGTAAGCCAGCCCAGCGTGTCTCTATGACAACATTACTGAGTACACACAGGTCATTAACACCTTAAAGAGGTTCAATATCTACCCAGAGGTAAGCCAGCCCAGCGTGACTTTATGACAACATTACTGAGTACACACAGGTCATTAACACCTTAAAGAGGTTCAATATCTACCCGGAGGTAAGCCAGCCCAGCGTGTCTCTATGACAACATTACTGAGTACACACAGGTCATTAACACCTTAAAGAGGTTCAATCTCTACCCGGAGGTAAGCCAGCCCAGCGTGTCTCTATGACAACATTACTGAGTACACACAGGTCATTAACACTTTAAAGAGGTTCAATATCTACCTGGAGGTAAGCCAGCCCAGCGTGTCTCTATGACAACATTACTGAGTACACACAGGTCATTAACACCTTAAAGAGGTTCAATCTCTACCCGGAGGTAAGCCAGCCCAGCGTGTCTCTATGACAACATTACTGAGTACACACAGGTCATTAACACCTTAAAGAGGTTCAATCTCTACCCGGAGGTAAGCCAGCCCAGCGTGTCTTCATGACAACATTACTGAGTACACACAGGTCATTAACACCTTAAAGAGGTTCAATCTCTACCCGGAGGTAAGCCAGCCCAGCGTGTCTTTATGACAACATTACTGAGTACACACAGGTCATTAACACCTTAAAGAGGTTCAATCTCTACCCAGAGGTAAGCCAGCCCAGCGTGTCTCTATGACAACATTACTGAGTACCCACAGGTCATTAACACCTTAAAGAGGTTCAATCTCTACCCGGAGGTAAGCCAGCCCAGCGTGTCTCTATGACAACATTACTGAGTACACACAGGTCATTAACACCTTAAAGAGGTTCAATCTCTACCCGGAGGTAAGCCAGCCCAGCGTGTCTTCATGACAACATTACTGAGTACACACAGGTCATTAACACCTTAAAGAGGTTCAATATCTACCCAGAGGTAAGCCAGCCCAGCGTGTCTTTATGACAACATTACTGAGTACCCACAGGTCATTAACACCTTAAAGAGGTTCAATATCTACCCAGAGGTAAGCCAGCCCAGCGTGTCTCTATGACAACATTACTGAGTACACACAGGTCATTAACACCTTAAAGAGGTTCAATATCTACCCAGAGGTAAGCCAGCCCAGCGTGTCTTCATGACAACATTACTGAGTACACACAGGTCATTAACACCTTAAAGAGGTTCAATATCTACCCGGAGGTAAGCCAGCCCAGCGTGTCTCTATGACAACATTACTGAGTACCCACAGGTCATTAACACCTTAAAGAGGTTCAATCTCTACCCAGAGGTAAGCCAGCCCAGCGTGTCTCTATGACAACATTACTGAGTACCCACAGGTCATTAACACCTTAAAGAGGTTCAATCTCTACCCAGAGGTAAGCCAACCCAGCGTGTCTTTATGACAACATTACTGAGTACACACAGGTCATCAACACCTTAAAGAGGTTCAATCTCTACCCGGAGGTAAGCCAGCCCAGCGTGTCTTCATGACAACATTACTGAGTACACACAGGTCATTAACACCTTAAAGAGGTTCAATATCTACCCAGAGGTAAGCCAGCCCAGCGTGTCTCTATGACAACATTACTGAGTACCCACAGGTCATTAACACCTTAAAGAGGTTCAATCTCTACCCAGAGGTAAGCCAGCCCAGCGTGTCTCTATGACAACATTACTGAGTACCCACAGGTCATTAACACCTTAAAGAGGTTCAATATCTACCCAGAGGTAAGCCAGCCTAGCGTGTCTCTATGACAACATTACTGAGTACACACAGGTCATCAACACCTTAAAGAGGTTCAATCTCTACCCGGAGGTAAGCCAACCCAGCGTGTCTTTATGACAACATTACTGAGTACACACAGGTCATCAACACCTTAAAGAGGTTCAATCTCTACCCAGAGGTAAGCCAGCCCAGCGTGTCTTTATGACAACATTACTGAGTACCCACAGGTCATTAACACCTTAAAGAGGTTCAATCTCTACCCAGAGGTAAGCCAGCCCTGCGTGTCTCTATGACAACATTACTGAGTACCCACAGGTCATTAACACCTTAAAGAGGTTCAATATCTACCCAGAGGTAAGCCAGCCCAGCGTGTCTTTATGACAACATTACTGAGTACACACAGGTCATTAACACCTTAAAGAGGTTCAATATCTACCCAGAGGTAAGCCAGCCCTGCGTATCTCTATGACAACATTACTGAGTACACACAGGTCATTAACACCTTAAAGAGGTTCAATATCTACCCAGAGGTAAGCCAGCCCTGCGTGTCTCTATGACAACATTACTGAGTACACACAGGTCATTAACACCTTAAAGAGGTTCACTATCTACCCAGAGGTAAGCCAGCCCAGCGTGTCTCTATGACAACATTACTGAGTACCCACAGGTCATTAACACCTTAAAGAGGTTCAATATCTACCCAGAGGTAAGCCAGCCCTGCGTGTCTCTATGACAACATTACTGAGTACCCACAGGTCATTAACACCTTAAAGAGGTTCAATATCTACCCAGAGGTAAGCCAGCCCAGCGTGTCTTTATGACAACATTACTGAGTACACACAGGTCATTAACACCTTAAAGAGGTTCAATATCTACCCAGAGGTAAGCCAGCCCTGCGTATCTCTATGACAACATTACTGAGTACACACAGGTCATTAACACCTTAAAGAGGTTCAATATCTACCCAGAGGTAAGCCAGCCCTGCGTGTCTCTATGACAACATTACTGAGTACACACAGGTCATTAACACCTTAAAGAGGTTCACTATCTACCCAGAGGTAAGCCAGCCCTGCGTGTCTCTATGACAACATTACTGAGTACACACAGGTCATTAACACCTTAAAGAGGTTCAATATCTACCCAGAGGTAAGCCAGCCCAGCGTGTCTCTATGACAACATTACTGAGTACACACAGGTCATTAACACCTTAAAGAGGTTCAATCTCTACCCGGAGGTAAGCCAGCCCAGCGTGTCTCTATGACAACATTACTGAGTACACACAGGTCATTAACACCTTAAAGAGGTTCAATCTCTACCCGGAGGTAAGCCAGCCCAGCGTGTCTCTATGACAACATTACTGAGTACACACAGGTCATTAACACCTTAAAGAGGTTCAATATCTACCCAGAGGTAATCCAGCCCAGCGTGACTTTATGACAACATTACTGAGTACACACAGGTCATTAACACCTTAAAGAGGTTCAATATCTACCCGGAGGTAAGCCAGCCCAGCGTGTCTCTATGACAACATTACTGAGTACACACAGGTCATTAACACCTTAAAGAGGTTCAATCTCTACCCGGAGGTAAGCCAGCCCAGCGTGTCTCTATGACAACATTACTGAGTACACACAGGTCATTAACACCTTAAAGAGGTTCAATATCTACCTGGAGGTAAGCCAGCCCAGCGTGTCTCTATGACAACATTACTGAGTACACACAGGTCATTAACACCTTAAAGAGGTTCAATCTCTACCCGGAGGTAAGCCAGCCCAGCGTGTCTCTATGACAACATTACTGAGTACACACAGGTCATTAACACCTTAAAGAGGTTCAATCTCTACCCGGAGGTAAGCCAGCCCAGCGTGTCTTCATGACAACATTACTGAGTACACACAGGTCATTAACACCTTAAAGAGGTTCAATCTCTACCCGGAGGTAAGCCAGCCCAGCGTGTCTTTATGACAACATTACTGAGTACACACAGGTCATTAACACCTTAAAGAGGTTCAATCTCTACCCAGAGGTAAGCCAGCCCAGCGTGTCTCTATGACAACATTACTGAGTACCCACAGGTCATTAACACCTTAAAGAGGTTCAATCTCTACCCGGAGGTAAGCCAGCCCAGCGTGTCTCTATGACAACATTACTGAGTACACACAGGTCATTAACACCTTAAAGAGGTTCAATCTCTACCCGGAGGTAAGCCAGCCCAGCGTGTCTTCATGACAACATTACTGAGTACACACAGGTCATTAACACCTTAAAGAGGTTCAATATCTACCCAGAGGTAAGCCAGCCCAGCGTGTCTTTATGACAACATTACTGAGTACCCACAGGTCATTAACACCTTAAAGAGGTTCAATATCTACCCAGAGGTAAGCCAGCCCAGCGTGTCTCTATGACAACATTACTGAGTACACACAGGTCATTAACACCTTAAAGAGGTTCAATCTCTACCCAGAGGTAAGCCAGCCCAGCGTGTCTTCATGACAACATTACTGAGTACACACAGGTCATTAACACCTTAAAGAGGTTCAATATCTACCCGGAGGTAAGCCAGCCCAGCGTGTCTCTATGACAACATTACTGAGTACCCACAGGTCATTAACACCTTAAAGAGGTTCAATCTCTACCCAGAGGTAAGCCAGCCCAGCGTGTCTCTATGACAACATTACTGAGTACCCACAGGTCATTAACACCTTAAAGAGGTTCAATCTCTACCCAGAGGTAAGCCAACCCAGCGTGTCTTTATGACAACATTACTGAGTACACACAGGTCATCAACACCTTAAAGAGGTTCAATCTCTACCCGGAGGTAAGCCAGCCCAGCGTGTCTTCATGACAACATTACTGAGTACACACAGGTCATTAACACCATAAAGAGGTTCAATATCTACCCAGAGGTAAGCCAGCCCAGCGTGTCTCTATGACAACATTACTGAGTACCCACAGGTCATTAACACCTTAAAGAGGTTCAATCTCTACCCAGAGGTAAGCCAGCCCAGCGTGTCTCTATGACAACATTACTGAGTACCCACAGGTCATTAACACCTTAAAGAGGTTCAATATCTACCCAGAGGTAAGCCAGCCTAGCGTGTCTCTATGACAACATTACTGAGTACACACAGGTCATCAACACCTTAAAGAGGTTCAATCTCTACCCGGAGGTAAGCCAACCCAGCGTGTCTTTATGACAACATTACTGAGTACACACAGGTCATCAACACCTTAAAGAGGTTCAATCTCTACCCGGAGGTAAGCCAGCCCAGCGTGTCTTCATGACAACATTACTGAGTACACACAGGTCATTAACACCTTAAAGAGGTTCAATATCTACCCAGAGGTAAGCCAGCCCAGCGTGTCTCTATGACAACATTACTGAGTACCCACAGGTCATTAACACCTTAAAGAGGTTCAATCTCTACCCAGAGGTAAGCCAGCCCAGCGTGTCTCTATGACAACATTACTGAGTACCCACAGGTCATTAACACCTTAAAGAGGTTCAATATCTACCCAGAGGTAAGCCAGCCCAGCGTGTCTCTATGACAACATTACTGAGTACCCACAGGTCATTAACACCTTAAAGAGGTTCAATATCTACCCAGAGGTAAGCCAGCCTAGCGTGTCTCTATGACAACATTACTGAGTACACACAGGTCATTAACACCTTAAAGAGGTTCAATCTCTACCCGGAGGTAAGCCAGCCCAGCGTGTCTCTATGACAACATTACTGAGTACCCACAGGTCATTAACACCTTAAAGAGGTTCAATCTCTACCCGGAGGTAAGCCAGCCCAGCGTGTCTCTATGACAACATTACTGAGTACACACAGGTCATTAACACCTTAAAGAGGTTCAATCTCTACCCAGAGGTAAGCCAGCCCAGCGTGTCTCTATGACAACATTACTGAGTACCCACAGGTCATCAACACCTTAAAGAGGTTCAATCTCTACCCAGAGGTAAGCCAACCCAGCGTGTCTTTATGACAACATTACTGAGTACACACAGGTCATCAACACCTTAAAGAGGTTCAATCTCTACCCGGAGGTAAGCCAGCCCAGCGTGTCTTCATGACAACATTACTGAGTACACACAGGTCATTAACACCTTAAAGAGGTTCAATATCTACCCAGAGGTAAGCCAGCCCAGCGTGTCTCTATGACAACATTACTGAGTACCCACAGGTCATTAACACCTTAAAGAGGTTCAATCTCTACCCAGAGGTAAGCCAGCCCAGCGTGTCTCTATGACAACATTACTGAGTACCCACAGGTCATTAACACCTTAAAGAGGTTCAATATCTACCCAGAGGTAAGCCAGCCCAGCGTGTCTCTATGACAACATTACTGAGTACCCACAGGTCATTAACACCTTAAAGAGGTTCAATATCTACCCAGAGGTAAGCCAGCCTAGCGTGTCTCTATGACAACATTACTGAGTACACACAGGTCATTAACACCTTAAAGAGGTTCAATCTCTACCCGGAGGTAAGCCAGCCCAGCGTGTCTCTATGACAACATTACTGAGTACACACAGGTCATTAACACCTTAAAGAGGTTCAATCTCTACCCAGAGGTAAGCCAGCCCAGCGTGTCTCTATGACAACATTACTGAGTACCCACAGGTCATTAATACCTTAAAGAGGTTCAATCTCTACCCAGAGGTAAGCCAACCCAGCGTGTCTTTATGACAACATTACTGAGTACACACAGGTCATCAACACCTTAAAGAGGTTCAATCTCTACCCGGAGGTAAGCCAGCCCAGCGTGTCTTCATGACAACATTACTGAGTACACACAGGTCATTAACACCTTAAAGAGGTTCAATATCTACCCAGAGGTAAGCCAACCCAGCGTGTCTTTATGACAACATTACTGAGTACACACAGGTCATTAACACCTTAAAGAGGTTCAATCTCTACCCGGAGGTAAGCCAGCCCAGCGTGTCTCTATGACAACATTACTGAGTACACACAGGTCATTAACACCTTAAAGAGGTTCAATCTCTACCCAGAGGTAAGCCAGCCCAGCGTGTCTCTATGACAACATTACTGAGTACCCACAGGTCATTAACACCTTAAAGAGGTTCAATCTCTACCCAGAGGTAAGCCAACCCAGCGTGTCTTTATGACAACATTACTGAGTACACACAGGTCATCAACACCTTAAAGAGGTTCAATCTCTACCCGGAGGTAAGCCAGCCCAGCGTGTCTTCATGACAACATTACTGAGTACACACAGGTCATTAACACCTTAAAGAGGTTCAATATCTACCCAGAGGTAAGCCAGCCCAGCGTGTCTCTATGACAACATTACTGAGTACCCACAGGTCATTAACACCTTAAAGAGGTTCAATCTCTACCCAGAGGTAAGCCAGCCCAGCGTGTCTCTATGACAACATTACTGAGTACCCACAGGTCATTAACACCTTAAAGAGGTTCAATATCTACCCAGAGGTAAGCCAGCCCAGCGTGTCTCTATGACAACATTACTGAGTACCCACAGGTCATTAACACCTTAAAGAGGTTCAATATCTACCCAGAGGTAAGCCAGCCTAGCGTGTCTTTATGACAACATTACTGAGTACACACAGGTCATTAACACCTTAAAGAGGTTCAATCTCTACCCGGAGGTAAGCCAGCCCAGCGTGTCTCTATGACAACATTACTGAGTACCCACAGGTCATTAACACCTTAAAGAGGTTCAATCTCTACCCGGAGGTAAGCCAGCCCAGCGTGTCTTCATGACAACATTACTGAGTACACACAGGTCATTAACACCTTAAAGAGGTTCAATATCTACCCAGAGGTAAGCCAGCCCAGCGTGTCTTTATGACAACATTACTGAGTACACACAGGTCATTAACACCTTAAAGAGGTTCAATCTCTACCCGGAGGTAAGCCAGCCCAGCGTGTCTCTATGACAACATTACTGAGTACACACAGGTCATTAACACCTTAAAGAGGTTCAATATCTACCCAGAGGTAAGCCAGCCCAGCGTGTCTTTATGACAACATTACTGAGTACACACAGGTCATTAACACCTTAAAGAGGTTCAATCTCTACCCGGAGGTAAGCCAGCCCAGCGTGTCTCTATGACAACATTACTGAGTACCCACAGGTCATTAACACCTTAAAGAGGTTCAATCTCTACCCGGAGGTAAGCCAGCCCAGCGTGTCTTCATGACAACATTACTGAGTACACACAGGTCATTAACACCTTAAAGAGGTTCACTATCTACCCAGAGGTAAGCCAACCCAGCGTGTCTTTATGACAACATTACTGAGTACACACAGGTCATTAACACCTTAAAGAGGTTCAATATCTACCCAGAGGTAAGCCAGCCCAGCGTGTCTCTATGACAACATTACTGAGTACACACAGGTCATTAACACCTTAAAGAGGTTCAATATCTACCCAGAGGTAAGCCAGCCCAGCGTGTCTCTATGACAACATTACTGAGTACACACAGGTCATTAACACCTTAAAGAGGTTCAATCTCTACCCGGAGGTAAGCCAGCCCAGCGTGTCTTTATGACAACATTACTGAGTACACACAGGTCATTAACACCTTAAAGAGGTTCAATCTCTACCCGGAGGTAAGCCAGCCCAGCGTGTCTCTATGACAACATTACTGAGTACCCACAGGTCATCAACACCTTAAAGAGGTTCAATATCTACCCGGAGGTAAGCCAGCCCAGCGTGTCTTTATGACAACATTACTGAGTACACACATGTCATTAACACCTTAAAGAGGTTCAATCTCTACCCGGAGGTAAGCCAGCCCAGCGTGTCTCTATGACAACATTACTGAGTACCCACAGGTCATTAACACCTTAAAGAGGTTCAATCTCTACCCGGAGGTAAGCCAGCCCAGCGTGTCTTTATGACAACATTACTGAGTACCCACAGGTCATTAACACCTTAAAGAGGTTCAATCTCTACCCAGAGGTAAGCCAGCCCAGCGTGTCTCTATGACAACATTACTGAGTACACACAGGTCATTAACACCTTAAAGAGGTTCAATATCTACCCAGAGGTAAGCCAGCCCAGCGTGACTTTATGACAACATTACTGAGTACACACAGGTCATTAACACCTTAAAGAGGTTCAATCTCTACCCAGAGGTAAGCCAGCCCAGCGTGTCTCTATGACAACATTACTGAGTACACACAGGTCATTAACACCTTAAAGAGGTTCAATCTCTACCCAGAGGTAAGCCAGCCCAGCGTGTCTCTATGACAACATTACTGAGTACCCACAGGTCATTAACACCTTAAAGAGGTTCAATCTCTACCCGGAGGTAAGCCAGCCCAGCGTGTCTCTATGACAACATTACTGAGTACACACAGGTCATTAACACCTTAAAGAGGTTCAATATCTACCCAGAGGTAAGCCAGCCCAGCGTGTCTCTATGACAACATTACTGAGTACACACAGGTCATTAACACCTTAAAGAGGTTCAATCTCTACCCGGAGGTAAGCCAGCCCAGCGTGTCTCTATGACAACATTACTGAGTACACACAGGTCATTAACACCTTAAAGAGGTTCAATCTCTACCCAGAGGTAAGCCAGCCCAGCGTGTCTCTATGACAACATTACTGAGTACCCACAGGTCATTAACACCTTAAAGAGGTTCAATCTCTACCCAGAGGTAAGCCAGCCCAGCGTGTCTCTATGACAACATTACTGAGTACACACAGGTCATTAACACCTTAAAGAGGTTCAATCTCTACCCGGAGGTAAGCCAGCCCAGCGTGTCTTTATGACAACATTACTGAGTACACACAGGTCATTAACACCTTAAAGAGGTTCAATCTCTACCCGGAGGTAAGCCAGCCCAGCGTGTCTCTATGACAACATTACTGAGTACACACAGGTCATCAACACCTTAAAGAGGTTCAATCTCTACCCAGAGGTAAGCCAGCCCAGCGTGCCTAAAGATTGCGGCAATTTATAGAACAAATTCACCGAGAATTTCGACAAATCAGTGCCCGGGACCCAGCCTCTGCCTAATACAAACGGTATCATGTGACCAAAGGAAATAATTCACTCTTAATTATCACCTTGTTCCAATGGCACACTTAGTATTTAACTGTTTTACGAACGGCTCGTAAGTTTCATCTTGTAGTCATGAAAAGTAATCCAAGAAATTCTAACTGATTTGACCGTTTTTGAAGAATCTTTGACATTTGCTCCCGGCCGACAGCAAAGATCTGAGCAAAGAAACGGAGCTCCACCTAGCGAATGGATGGCAGTTTGGGCTATTGCCAGTTGGACCTACATTGCACCGTCACATCTGTCTGGCTTTCAGGTTGTGTTGGGCCTGGGGTTCCGGACATTCGAGAGGGTGATGCACTTCCTGGATATCCCGACCAAGATGTGTTGGTCAGTCAACCGCGGCCAGGATCTCTCACCCGTCTTCAGCTGTGAAGGTATCTAACACCCCCCCACTCACCTTTCTGGCACAATACCGTTAAGGGGTTAGAATTACGATGATGTCAGAATCAGTAATGATATCAGTAATTATGTAATCTCGTTTTTATGTAAGTCATTAGTAATATAATCTCGTTTTTATGCAAGTTATTAGAAATATAATGTCGTATATATGTATATAAGTGATTACATGGCATGTCATTGTATTCGCAACCTCTGTAGCCTGAACGGTTGGTGTGAGCAGACAGTTAATATTACATGATCCTATCGCATTATTGGGGCGAGGCAAGTAGACAGGAGATATATCCTTGGGGGTGACTCCTACCTGTCAGCCATGACAGCGTGACCGTGAATGAACGTGGACATTGACAGTGTGGTGCGCGACACCCCCGCACTACGGCACGATGGCTGGCCTGGCATAGCTCACTGTCGAGACACCCATCCACCATGTGCCGCGCACTCTCACGCCAGATAAGGCGGTGCGACTGTACGTCATGTTACCGTCAAATGTATCTGTGATGCGTCTTAATTAGCCCGACTCGCCATCGCTATGGGCGGATCAGAGGCTACACTGACACCGACACTAATCATCCATCTCATTGTCCCAGGACGGTCCTTGATCCGGCTTATCCTATGTATTCACAAAGGTGGCCGCAAACGCAGGAGAATGGGGCTCGTTGGTTGTACATTCAGGACGCTTTAACCACGTTTTGTCATATCGCGTCAATGGGAGAAGGCAGGGAGAGTGGAGCCATGTCCCCGGGGGTAACCCCCTACTCTTTGCGAAAACGGATATCTTTATCCGGAGATCTTTATCCGGCGACCCTACAGACATGGCCACAGCGGGGCGCGAACCACCGATCCGCGTGCCGTTAGGAGAAGAGGGGTGGGGGGGGGGCTCCCTGGTGTAATTGTTGGCGCACTAGTCCGCTGGTTAATAGGTGTAGATAGGAATCCGGGCCGCCTGATGTGGGGCATGCTTCATCCATTCATCCGCCATCGTCCCGGGAGGTGCCTTGGCCCGTTAATAGGTGTAGATAGGAATCCGGGCCGCCTGATGTGGGGCATGCTTCATCCATTCATCCGCCATCGTCCCGGGAGGTGCCTTGACCCGTTAATAGGTGTAGATAGGAATCCGGGCCGCCTGATGTGGGGCATGCTTCATCCATTCATCCGCCATCGTCCCGGGAGGTGCCTTGACCCGTTAATAGGTGTAGATAGGAATCCGGGCCGCCTGATGTGGGGCATGCTTCATCCATTCATCCGCCATCGTCCCGGGAGGTGCCTTGGCCCCTGATGTGGGGCATGCTTCATCCATTCATCCGCCATCGTCCCGGGAGGTGCCTTGGCCCCTGATGTGGGGCATGCTTCATCCATTCATCCGCCATCGTCCCGGGAGGTGCCTTGACCCGTTAATAGGTGTAGATAGGAATCCGGGCCGCCTGATGTGGGGCATGCTTCATCCATTCATCCGCCATCGTCCCGGGAGGTGCCTTGGCCCCTGATGTGGGGCATGCTTCATCCATTCATCCGCCATCGTCCCGGGAGGTGCCTTGGCCCCTGATGTGGGGCATGCTTCATCCATTCATCCGCCATCGTCCCGGGAGGTGCCTTGGCCCCTGATGTGGGGCATGCTTCATCCATTCATCCGCCATCGTCCCGGGAGGTGCCTTGGCCCCTGATGTGGGGCATGCTTCATCCATTCATCCGCCATCGTCCCGGGAGGTGCCTTGGCCCCTGATGTGGGGCATGCTTCATCCATTCATCCGCCATCGTCCCGGGAGGTGCCTTGGCCCCTGATGTGGGGCATGCTTCATCCATTCATCCGCCATCGTCCCGGGAGGTGCCTTGGCCCCTGATGTGGGGCATGCTTCATCCATTCATCCGCCATCGTCCCGGGAGGTGCCTTGGCCCCTGATGTGGGGCATGCTTCATCCATTCATCCGCCATCGTCCCGGGAGGTGCCTTGGCCCCTGATGTGGGGCATGCTTCATCCATTCATCCGCCATCGTCCCGGGAGGTGCCTTGGCCCCTGATGTGGGGCATGCTTCATCCATTCATCCGCCATCGTCCCGGGAGGTGCCTT
The DNA here is from genome assembly GCA_964019135.1 of Arenicola marina. Taxonomy (NCBI): domain Eukaryota; kingdom Metazoa; phylum Annelida; class Polychaeta; family Arenicolidae; genus Arenicola; species Arenicola marina. Next base: position 34,249,801 of record OZ025259.1, on the reverse strand, counting down.
GGCCCAGTTTAGCATATGTGTCCACAAAGGCGGCCTAAAATACCTTCCATTGCTTTGGTGTTGAGGTCCCGGCGGGCCGTCCTACTTCTACATAGAGTCCAAAACATAAAACATGACTAACACACCTTCCATTGCTTTGGTGTTGAGGTCTCGGCGAGCCGCCCTACTTCTACATAGAGTCTAAAACATAAAACATGTCTAACACACCTTCCATTGCTTTGGTGTTGAGGTCCCGGCGGGCCGCCCTACTTCTACATAGAGTCTAAAACATAAAATATGTCTAACACACCTTCCATTGCTTTGGTGTTGAGGTCCCGGCGGGCCGTCCTACTTCTACATAGAGTCTAAAACATAAAACCTGTCTAACACACCTTCCATTGCTTTGGTGTTGAGGTCCCGGCGGGCCGTCCTACTTCTACATAGAGTCTAAAACATAAAATATGTCTAACACACCTTCCATTGCTTTGGTGTTGAGGTCTCGGCCAGCCGTCCTACTTCTACATAGAGTCTAAAACATAAAATTTGTCTAACACACCTTCCATTGCTTTGGTGTTGAGGTCTCGGCCAGCCGTCCTACTTCTACATAGAGTCTAAAACATAAAATATGTCTAACACACCTTCCATTGCTTTGGTGTTGAGGTCTCGGCGAGCCGTCTTACTTCTCCATAGAGTCTAAAACATAAAACCTGTCTAACACACCTTCCATTGCTTTGGTGTTGAGGTCTCGGCGAGCCGTCCTACTTCTACATAGAGTCTAAAACATAAAACATGTCTAACACACCTTCCATTGCTTTGGTGTTGAGGTCCCGGCGGGCCGCCCTACTTCTACATAGAGTCTAAAACATAAAATATGTCTAACACACCTTCCATTGCTTTGGTGTTGAGGTCTCGGCCAGCCGTCCTACTTCTACATAGAGTCTAAAACATAAAATATGTCTAACACACCTTCCATTGCTTTGGTGTTGAGGCCTCGGCGAGCCGTCCTACTTCTACATAGAGTCTAAAACATAAAATACGTCTAACACACCTTCCATTGCTTTGGTGTTGAGGTCTCGGCGAGCCGTCCTACTTCTACATAGAGTCTAAAACATAAACCCTGTCTAACACACCTTCCATTGCTTTGGCGTTGAGGTCTTGGCGAGCCGTCCTACTTCTACATAGAGTCTAAAACATAAAACATGTCTAACACACCTTCCATTGCTTTGGTGTTAAGGTCTCGGCGAGCCGTCCTACTTCTACATAGAGTCTAAAACATAAAACATGTCTAACACACCTTCCATTGCTTTGGTGTTAAGGTCTCGGCGAGCCGTCCTACTTCTACATAGAGTCTAAAACATAAAACATGTCTAACACACCTTCCATTGCTTTGGTGTTAAGGTCTCGGCGAGCCGTCCTACTTCTACATAGAGTCTAAAACATAAACCCTGTCTAACACACCTTCCATTGCTTTGGTGTTGAGGTTTCGGCGAGCCGTCCTACTTCTACATAGAGTCTAAAACATAAACCCTGTCTAACACACCTTCCATTGCTTTGGTGTTGAGGTCTCGGCGAGCCGTCCTACTTCTACATAGAGTCTAAAACATAAACCCTGTCTAACACACCTTCCATTGCTTTGGTGTTGAGGTCTTGGCGAGCCGTCCTACTTCTACATAGAGTCTAAAACATAAACCCTGTCTAACACACCTTCCATTGCTTTGGTGTTGAGGTCTCGGCGAGCCGTCCTACTTCTACATAGAGTCTAAAACATAAACCCTGTCTAACACACCTTCCATTGCTTTGGTGTTGAGGTCTTGGCGAGCCGTCCTACTTCTACATAGAGTCTAAAACATAAAACATGTCTAACACACCTTCCATTGCTTTGGTGTTAAGGTCTCGGCGAGCCGTCCTACTTCTACATAGAGTCTAAAACATAAAACATGTTTAACACACCTTCCATTGCTTTGGTGTTGAGGTCTCGGCGAGCCGTCCTACTTCTACATAGAGTCTAAAACATAAACCTTGTCTAACACACCTTCCATTGCTTTGGTGTTAAGGTCTCGGCGAGCCGTCCTACTTCTACATAGAGTCTAAAACATAAAACATGTTTAACACACCTTCCATTGCTTTGGTGTTAAGGTCTCGGCGAGCCGTCCTACTTCTACATAGAGTCTAAAACATAAAATATGTCTAACACACCTTCCATTGCTTTGGTGTTGAGGTCTCGGAGAGCCGTCCTACTTCTACATAGAGTCTAAAACATAAAACCTGTCTAACACACCTTCCATTGCTTTGGTGTTGAGGTCTCGGCGAGCCGTCCTACTTCTACATAGAGTCTAAAACATAAAACATGTCTAACACACCTTCCATTGCTTTGGTGTTGAGGTCTCGGCGAGCCGTCCTACTTCTACATAGAGTCTAAAACATAAAACATGTTTAACACACCTTCCATTGCTTTGGTGTTGAGGTCTCGGCGAGCCGCCCTACTTCTACATAGAGTCTAAAACATAAAACCTGTCTAACACACCTTCCATTGCTTTGGTGTTGAGGTCTCGGCGAGCCGTCCTACTTCTACATAGAGTCTAAAACATAAAATATGTCTAACACACCTTCCATTGCTTTGGTGTTGAGGTCCCGGCGGGCCGTCCTACTTCTACATAGAGTCTAAAACATAAAATATGTCTAACACACCTTCCATTGCTTTGGTGTTGAGGTCTCGGCCAGCCGTCCTACTTCTACATAGAGTCTAAAACATAAAATTTGTCTAACACACCTTCCATTGCTTTGGTGTTGAGGTCTCGGCCAGCCGTCCTACTTCTACATAGAGTCTAAAACATAAAATATGTCTAACACACCTTCCATTGCTTTGGTGTTGAGGTCTCGGCGAGCCGTCTTACTTCTCCATAGAGTCTAAAACATAAAACCTGTCTAACACACCTTCCATTGCTTTGGTGTTGAGGTCTCGGCGAGCCGTCCTACTTCTACATAGAGTCTAAAACATAAAACATGTCTAACACACCTTCCATTGCTTTGGTGTTGAGGTCCCGGCGGGCCGCCCTACTTCTACATAGAGTCTAAAACATAAAATATGTCTAACACACCTTCCATTGCTTTGGTGTTGAGGTCTCGGCCAGCCGTCCTACTTCTACATAGAGTCTAAAACATAAAATATGTCTAACACACCTTCCATTGCTTTGGTGTTGAGGCCTCGGCGAGCCGTCCTACTTCTACATAGAGTCTAAAACATAAAATACGTCTAACACACCTTCCATTGCTTTGGTGTTGAGGTCTCGGCGAGCCGTCCTACTTCTACATAGAGTCTAAAACATAAACCCTGTCTAACACACCTTCCATTGCTTTGGCGTTGAGGTCTTGGCGAGCCGTCCTACTTCTACATAGAGTCTAAAACATAAAACATGTCTAACACACCTTCCATTGCTTTGGTGTTAAGGTCTCGGCGAGCCGTCCTACTTCTACATAGAGTCTAAAACATAAAACATGTCTAACACACCTTCCATTGCTTTGGTGTTAAGGTCTCGGCGAGCCGTCCTACTTCTACATAGAGTCTAAAACATAAAACATGTCTAACACACCTTCCATTGCTTTGGTGTTAAGGTCTCGGCGAGCCGTCCTACTTCTACATAGAGTCTAAAACATAAACCCTGTCTAACACACCTTCCATTGCTTTGGTGTTGAGGTTTCGGCGAGCCGTCCTACTTCTACATAGAGTCTAAAACATAAACCCTGTCTAACACACCTTCCATTGCTTTGGTGTTGAGGTCTCGGCGAGCCGTCCTACTTCTACATAGAGTCTAAAACATAAACCCTGTCTAACACACCTTCCATTGCTTTGGTGTTGAGGTCTTGGCGAGCCGTCCTACTTCTACATAGAGTCTAAAACATAAACCCTGTCTAACACACCTTCCATTGCTTTGGTGTTGAGGTCTCGGCGAGCCGTCCTACTTCTACATAGAGTCTAAAACATAAACCCTGTCTAACACACCTTCCATTGCTTTGGTGTTGAGGTCTTGGCGAGCCGTCCTACTTCTACATAGAGTCTAAAACATAAAACATGTCTAACACACCTTCCATTGCTTTGGTGTTAAGGTCTCGGCGAGCCGTCCTACTTCTACATAGAGTCTAAAACATAAAACATGTTTAACACACCTTCCATTGCTTTGGTGTTGAGGTCTCGGCGAGCCGTCCTACTTCTACATAGAGTCTAAAACATAAACCTTGTCTAACACGCCTTCCATTGCTTTGGTGTTAAGGTCTCGGCGAGCCGTCCTACTTCTACATAGAGTCTAAAACATAAAACATGTTTAACACACCTTCCATTGCTTTGGTGTTAAGGTCTCGGCGAGCCGTCCTACTTCTACATAGAGTCTAAAACATAAAATATGTCTAACACACCTTCCATTGCTTTGGTGTTGAGGTCTCGGAGAGCCGTCCTACTTCTACATAGAGTCTAAAACATAAAACCTGTCTAACACACCTTCCATTGCTTTGGTGTTGAGGTCTCGGCGAGCCGTCCTACTTCTACATAGAGTCTAAAACATAAAACATGTCTAACACACCTTCCATTGCTTTGGTGTTGAGGTCTCGGCGAGCCGTCCTACTTCTACATAGAGTCTAAAACATAAAACATGTTTAACACACCTTCCATTGCTTTGGTGTTGAGGTCTCGGCGCGCCGCCCTACTTCTACATAGAGTCTAAAACATAAAACCTGTCTAACACACCTTCCATTGCTTTGGTGTTGAGGTCTCGGCGAGCCGTCCTACTTCTACATAGAGTCTAAAACATAAAATATGTCTAACACACCTTCCATTGCTTTGGTGTTGAGGTCTCGGCGAGCCGTCCTACTTCTACATAGAGTCTAAAACATAAAACCTGTCTAACACACCTTCCATTGCTTTGGTGTTGAGGTCTCGGCGAGCCGTCCTACTTCTACATAGAGTCTAAAACATAAAACCTGTCTAACACACCTTCCATTGCTTTGGTGTTGAGGTCTCGGCGAGCCGTCCTACTTCTACATAGAGTCTAAAACATAAAACCTGTCTAACACACCTTCCATTGCTTTGGTGTTGAGGTCTCGGCGAGCCGTCCTACTTCTACATAGAGTCTAAAACATAAAACCTGTCTAACACACCTTCCATTGCTTTGGTGTTGAGGTCTCGGCGAGCCGTCCTACTTCTACATAGAGTCTAAAACATAAAATATGTCTAACACACCTTCCATTGCTTTGGTGTTGAGGTCTCGGCGAGCCGTCCTACTTCTACATAGAGTCTAAAACATAAAACCTGTCTAACACACCTTCCATTGCTTTGGTGTTGAGGTCTCGGCGAGCCGTCCTACTTCTACATAGAGTCTAAAACATAAAACATGTTTAACACACCTTCCATTGCTTTGGTGTTGAGGTCTCGGCGAGCCGTCCTACTTCTACATAGAGTCTAAAACATAAAACCTGTCTAACACACCTTCCATTGCTTTGGTGTTGAGGTCTCGGCGAGCCGTCCTACTTCTACATAGAGTCTAAAACATAAAACCTGTCTAACACACCTTCCATTGCTTTGGTGTTGAGGTCTCGGCGAGCCGTCCTACTTCTACATAGAGTCTAAAACATAAAATATGTCTAACACACCTTCCATTGCTTTGGTGTTGAGGTCTCGGCGAGCCGTCCTACTTCTACATAGAGTCTAAAACATAAAATATGTCTAACACACCTTCCATTGCTTTGGTGTTGAGGTCTCGGCGAGCCGTCCTACTTCTACATAGAGTCTAAAACATAAAATATGTCTAACACACCTTCCATTGCTTTGGTGTTGAGGTCTCGGCGAGCCGTCCTACTTCTACATAGAGTCTAAAACATAAAACCTGTCTAACACACCTTCCATTGCTTTGGTGTTGAGGTCTCGGCGAGCCGTCCTACTTCTACATAGAGTCTGTCTTCCTGCTGGCCGGGGTCATGATGATGACCTTCTTCCTCTTCGGAGTGTATCTCAGGTACCTAGAAATATATATACATATATCTTTATATATAATTTGTTATATATATTACATTTGGTTTTTTATATATTAATTTTTTTTATTACATATATAATTAGTTAATTAGTTATATAACATATACCGGTATATAATTAGTTATATATATTAAGTTTTCTTATTTATATATATAATTTTTTTTATTTATATATATAAGTTTTTTATTTGTATATATACATATCTGGTAATGTTATGCCTTGTAAACTTATATGTTATATCTTAATGGTTTCAAGAAGTCCTGGAATTATATGATGAAGTCCTAATTCCCTGCCTGCTAAGCATCCTACCTGATTGGACAGCTCCCATTTATGCTGTCATGGTTATATACTTGAACATGTAGTGAAGTTTAGTCTTTATATAATGTGTTTCTTCAATTGTGTTGTTTTTCAGTGAGAGTATTTTCGGTGGAATATTGACTGTGATCCTGTTCTTCTATAACCACGGGGAGGTGAGTCACTAATCAGTACAGGTGGCGGAATGTCACCAAGTACCGTTGGTGGCGGGATACCACCCACCTCGGGATGTCACCATGTGTGAAACAATGCTAATTGCGGTAGTTTCTAAAGCCCTTTAACGTGGCTGCTACCGTGGTAGAGCTGAGACTAATATCAGATCAGGCGTGGGCGGGGTCCTAGCCGGGCCGGCATGACGTTAACCTTACCATTGCTTTATCTCGCTGCCACGACACCTATTTGCCTTTGGTCTTGACGACTTTTGGCTCAACGTAGCATGTAAATCAAAGTGGCCTAAAACACCAAAATGTCATTTCTTGATGGATTTGTCGACCTCTTGTTATTCCATTTTCTCAAGACAATCTTCCAATATAAACTAGCTGTTATATGATTATCAATATATACAGTGTTGCAATTTTCTACTTCGCTGGTCTAGTTCTTCTTAGGGATTGTGAGTTACATTAAAAACTGTCTCATTGAGCCCGTAATATTTGACAGTGCACTCGTGTACAGTGGACCCCCATGCTCAGGGAAAGCTTCGGATATCCGTTCTTTGTGGTCCAGATGTTCCTCGTCACCCACGTCCTCAGGTAAAATCAATTGTGCATGATGATAATATAAACAACATTATTAGTAATAAACCTTCGGTTACCCATTCTACGGTAGTGATAACCTCTGCCAAGCCGCAAGTCTAGCACAACGGCATAAAGAGATCATAACGTGCGCATACCGAGTAATAATAGAAACAAATCATGACGCGCCCTGACATGTATTGACTTCACGGATCTGTTGCAGGTCTCAGAGACCCACCTTCACACATAGCCTTCTTATAGCGGTTACAACTGTTTGCTTCATGCTACCGTGGCAGGTAAGTACCCATTAAGATCCTCCCACATCTACCCATATGACGAGCAAATATCTTAAATACACCGATGGCGATGGTAGTTATGATACTGTGCTTTTGACCCTTTATTGTTGTACAGACCTCCATGAGACCAGTTTATTCTGACTGACTACACTTATTTTATTGACAATGTCTAATTGTGAAAAAAGTTCCATTTAGAAGGAGTTTGCCGCTCATGTGCAAGTTTTGCAAAGAAGAGTTGTTTGTTTCGTTGATACTGCTTTTAATTTTGATAAACACTGTATAATGTACTTTCATTAACGATACTGACACTTCAAATTGCTATCAATGTTCTGTGACCCCAAGCGAGCGGCATTCCGTGTGGCTGGTCATAAGACTTGCTTCCTGTGTGTGTTACAGTTCGCGCAGTTCACGCTGCTGACGCAGATAATGGCGGTGTTTGCCACCTACATCCTCCGCTACATCGACTCACACAAGATGAAAGTCATCCTCACAGGGCATATTGTAAGTCATCCTCACAGGGCACATTGTAAGTCATCCTCACAGGGCATATTGTAAGTCATCCTCACAGGGCATATTGTAAGTAATCCTCGCATGGCATATTGTAAGTCATCCTCGCATGGCATATTGTAAGTCATCTTCACGGCATATTGTAAGTCATCCTCACAGGGCATATTGTAAGTCATCCTTACAGGGCTTATTGTAAGTCATCTTCACAGGGCATATTGTAAGTCATCTTCACAGGGCATATTGTAAGTCATCCTCACAGGGCACATTGTAAGTCATCCTCACAGGGCATATTGTAAGTCATCCTCACAGGGCACATTGTAAGTCATCCTCACAGGGCATATTGTAAGTAATCCTCGCATGGCATATTGTAAGTCATCCTCACAGGGCATATTGTAAGTCATCCTCACAGGGCATATTGTAAGTCATCCTCACAGGGAATATTGTGAGTCATCCTCACAGGGCATCTTGTAAGTTATCCTCACAGGGCACATTGTAAGTCATCCTCACAGGGCATATTGTAAGTCATCCTCACAGGGCATATTGTAAGTCATCCTCGCATGGCATATTGTAAGTCATCCTCGCATGGCATATTGTAAGTCATCTTCACGGCATATTGTAAGTCATCCTCACAGGGCACATTGTAAGTCATCCTTACAGGGCTTATTGTAAGTCATCCTCACAGGGCATATTGTAAGTCATCTTCACAGGGCATATTGTAAGTCATCCTCACAGGGCACATTGTAAGTCATCCTCACAGGGCACATTGTAAGTCATCCTCACAGGGCATATTGTAAGTAATCCTCGCATGGCATATTGTAAGTCATCCTCACAGGGCATATTGTAAGTCATCCTCACAGGGCATATTGTAAGTCATCCTCACAGGGAATATTGTGAGTCATCCTCACAGGCCATCTTGTAAGTTATCCTCACAGGGCATATTGTAAGTCATCCTCACAGGGCATATTGTAAGTCATCCTCACAGGGCATATTGTAAGTCATCCTCGCATGGCATATTGTAAGTCATCCTCACAGGGCATATTGTAAGTCATCTTCACAGGGCATATTTTAAGTCATCCTCACATGGCATGTTGTAAGTCATCTTCACAGGGTATATTGTAAGTCATCCTCACAAGGCATATTGTAAGTCATCCTCACAGGGCATATTGTAAGTCATCCTCACAGGGCATATTGTAAGTCATCCTCACAGGGCATATTGTAAGTCATTCTCACAGGGCACATTGTAAGTCATCCTCACAGGGCATATTGTAAGTCATCCTCACAGGGCACATTGTAAGTCATCCTCACAGGGCATATTGTAAGTAATTCTCGCATGGCATATTGTAAGTCATCCTCACAGGGCATATTGTAAGTCATCCTCACAGGGCATATTGTAAGTCATCCTCACAGGGAATATTGTGAGTCATCCTCACAGGGCATCTTGTAAGTTATCCTCACAGGGCATATTGTAAGTCATCCTCACAGGGCATATTGTAAGTCATCCTCACAGGGCATATTGTAAGTCATCCTCGCATGGCATATTGTAAGTCATCCTCACAGGGCATATTGTAAGTCATCTTCACAGGGCATATTGTAAGTCATCCTCACATGACATATTGTAAGTCATCTTCACAGGGTATATTGTAAGTCATCCTCACAGGGCATATTGTAAGTCATCCTCACAGGGCATATTGTAAGTCATCCTCACAGGGCATGTTGTAAGTCATCCTCACAGGGCATATTGTAAGTCATCCTCACAGGGTATATTGTCAGTCATCCACACAGGGCATATTGTAAGTCATCCTCACAGAGCATATTGTAAGTCATCCTCAAAGGGCATATTGTAAGTCATCCTCACAGGGCATATTGTAAGTCATCCTCACAGGGCATATTGTAAGTCATCCTCACAGGGCATATTGTAAGTCATCCTCACAGGGCATATTGTAAGTCATCCTCACAGGGCATATTGTAAGTCATCCTCACAGGGCATATTGTAAGTCATCCTCACAGGGCATATTGTAAGTCATCCTCACAGGGCATATTGTAAGTCATCCTCACAGGGCATATTGTAAGTCATCCTCACAGGGCATATTGTGAGTCATCCTCACAGGGCATATTGTAAGTCATCCACAGAGGGCGTATTGTAAGTGTGATGTGCATATTGGTGGTAACCCTCACGGGGAAAGCTAGTTTCCAGTCCGCTAAAAAAATTCTGTCGTTATTAAAGGTTAGCATTAAATTATTTGCTCTGTGACGACTGACATTTTTTTCATATTTCGCTTCAGTAATTACTAAATTGTATTTCTAATCATTTCGTTGAGACTTGTCTCAAGTATGTGAATTCTCATAAAATTACTTTTTGTCCAACCTGAACTTGACCATTCGGAAAATCTGACCAAATGAACTTAGAAATGAAGCGAATTTTTACGCTGAATATTGACTAGTGACGCTGTTTCTTCCCTAGGTGGGGCTGCTGGTCAGCTACGTGCTGCTGTTTGGGAATGAAATGTTACTTACTTCCTTCTACGCCTCGTGCCTTCTTACCGTTCTGGTGAGTGTTCTACGCCTCGTGCCTTCTTACCGTTCTGGTGAGTGTTCTACGCCTCGTGCCTTCTTACCGTTCTGGTGAGTGTTCTACGCCTCGTGCCTTCTTACCGTTCTGGTGAGTGTTCTACGCCTCGTGCCTTCTTACCGTTCTGGTGAGTGTTCTACGCCTCGTGCCTTCTTACCGTTCTGGTGAGTGTTCTACGCCTCGTGCCTTCTTACCGTTCTGGTGAGTGTTCTACGCCTCGTGCCTTCTTACCGTTCTGGTGAGTGTTCTACGCCTCGTGCCTTCTTACCGTTCTGGTGAGTGTTCTACGCCTCGTGCCTTCTTACCGTTCTGGTGAGTGTTCTACGCCTCGTGCCTTCTTACCGTTCTGGTGAGTGTTCTACGCCTCGTGCCTTCTTACCGTTCTGGTGAGTGTTCTACGCTTCGTGCCTTCTTACCGTTCTGGTGAGTGTTCTACGCCTCGTGCCTTCTTACCGTTCTGGTGAGTGTTCTACGCCTCGTGCCTTCTTACCGTTCTGGTGAGTGTTCTACGCTTCGTGCCTTCTTACCGTTCTGGTGAGTGTTCTACGCTTCGTGCCTTCTTACCGTTCTGGTGAGTGTTCTACGCTTCGTGCCTTCTTACCGTTCTGGTGAGTGTTCTACGCTTCGTGCCTTCTTACCGTTCTGGTGAGTGTTCTACGCCTCGTGCCTTCTTACCGTTCTGGTGAGTGTTCTACGCTTCGTGCCTTCTTACCGTTCTGGTGAGTGTTCTACGCCTCGTGCCTTCTTACCGTTCTGGTGAGTGTTCTACGCCTCGTGCCTTCTTACCGTTCTGGTGAGTATTCTACGCCTCGTGCCTTCTTACCGTTCGGGTGAGTGTTCTACGCCTCGTGCCTTCTTACCGTTCGGGTGAGTGTTCTACGCCTCGTGCCTTCTTACCGTTCTGGTGAGTGTTCTACGCCTCGTGCCTTCTTACCGTTCTGGTGAGTGTTCTACGCCTCGTGCCTTCTTACCGTTCTGGTGAGTGTTCTACGCCTCGTGCCTTCTTACCGTTCGGGTGAGTGTTCTACGCCTCGTGCCTTCTTACCGTTCTGGTGAGTGTTCTACGCCTCGTGCCTTCTTACCGTTCGGGTGAGTGTTCTACGCCTCGTGCCTTCTTACCGTTCTGGTGAGTGTTCTACGCCTCGTGCCTTCTTACCGTTCTGGTGAGTGTTCTACGCCTCGTGCCTTCTTACCGTTCTGGTGAGTGTTCTACGCCTCGTGCCTTCTTACTGTTCTGGTGAGTGTTCTACGCCTCGTGCCTTCTTACCGTTCTGGTGAGTGTTCTACGCCTCGTGCCTTCTTACCGTTCTGGTGAGTGTTCTACGCCTTGTGCCTTCTTACCGTTCTGGTGAGTGTTCTACGCCTCGTGCCTTCTTACCGTTCTGGTGAGTGTTCTACGCCTCGTGCCTTCTTACCGTTCTGGTGAGTGTTCTACGCTTCGTGCCTTCTTACCGTTCTGGTGAGTGTTCTACGCCTCGTGCCTTCTTACCGTTCTGGTGAGTGTTCTACGCCTCGTGCCTTCTTACCGTTCTGGTGAGTGTTCTACGCCTCGTGCCTTCTTACCGTTCTGGTGAGTGTTCTACGCCTCGTGCCTTCTTACGGTTCTGGTGAGTGTTCTACGCCTCGTGCCTTCTTACCGTTCTGGTGAGTGTTCTACGCCTCGTGCCTTCTTACCGTTCTGGTGAGTGTTCTACGCCTCGTGCCTTCTTACCGTTCTGGTGAGTGTTCTACGCCTCGTGCCTTCTTACGGTTCTGGTGAGTGTTCTACGCCTCGTGCCTTCTTACCGTTCTGGTGAGTGTTCTACGCCTCGTGCCTTCTTACCGTTCTGGTGAGTGTTCTACGCCTCGTGCCTTCTTACCGTTCTGGTGAGTGTTCTACGCCTCGTGCCTATTTACGGTTCTGGTGAGTGTTCTACGCCTCGTGCCTTCTTACCGTTCTGGTGAGTGTTCTACGCCTCGTGCCTTCTTACCGTTCTGGTGAGTGTTCTACGCCTCGTGCCTTCTTACCGTTCTGGTGAGTGTTCTACGCCTCGTGCCTTCTTACCGTTCTGGTGAGTGTTCTACGCCTCGTGCCTTCTTACCGTTCTGGTGAGTGTTCTACGCCTCGTGCCTTCTTACGGTTCTGGTGAGTGTTCTACGCCTCGTGCCTTCTTACCGTTCTGGTGAGTGTTCTACGCCTCGTGCCTTCTTACCGTTCTGGTGAGTGTTCTACGCCTCGTGCCTTCTTACCGTTCTGGTGAGTGTTCTACGCCTCGTGCCTTCTTACGGTTCTGGTGAGTGTTCTACGCCTCGTGCCTTCTTACCGTTCTGGTGAGTGAGTTATCACGGGGAGAAGTTCATAATCATTCAACTACTGACCAACCAATGTCCTGTGTATACATGTACATTTAATATGAATAGCAAGACGTTTATTGAATGTGATGGGAAAACAAGTGATAGAGGGTCATAAGATGCACATATAAGTAGTGCTTTTACATGCTATAGATGTCAGTTAGAAAAGATTTGATGGAAAAGGTGTAAGAATGCGCAGTCATCAGACACTAGCCTCATTCATATTAAGACTGTGTGCATGCCATATTGTAGCATTTTTATGCATAGTTCAGCATAAAAAGACTGGCAGACGCGTGTTCGATGCATGATGACGCTCAACATCCGAACCTCTGACATGTTCATCACATTGCACCTTATATAGGGCAATGAGGGCACAAAAGTGGCCCAAAACACAATTTGATAGCTCGATCCTGCATAACTCGCGGCTTCGTTCTTCAGCTGATTGTTCTCCTGGAACCTGTGATCGAGCTTACCAAAGTGCGACTGCTTATATTGGTAAGAACCGCTCCCTTCACTCAGCTTTCATCACGTGGTCTGTGTAGCACTGTGGGCACTGAATCCATTCACTCTGATGAAGGAAAGTGGGTAAACCATTTAATGATGAAGAAACTTTTATGTTATATTTGATTGTTCATTTTTACGTTTCTTAATATTATGGTAATCTGTGTTTACGTTCCCCATCGACAGATCAAATTTTAGATTATAGATTATATATTGATATTAATACAAAATAGAAAACCCGCGCAACTATATAAAATTGTCGTCATATACTACATTATTAACAGATATTCCGGCTTTGATCGGAATTAACATGCGATATGTCCAACTGCTTTGGTGTCTTGTTGCAGATTGAACAAGGTGGCTTATTGGCTGTAGGGACTCTTGGGGTCAAATATATTTTAGCCAAGGTGTTCAGGATCACGGACGACGTAAGTAGAACTTGGTTATGCTTTCTAACGGAGTGAAATCACCTGTACCCTTGATATTATAAGTGTTAATTTTGTCCTTTATGTGGTGAGGATCTCAAGCATGAAGGAAAAAAATCCGTGCATTAATGGATTACTATTACTGGTACTATCTGAAAGGCAGCAACCCTAAATGGTAATGGTATCGTGTTACTAATTTGGTGATATTATTTTTGGTATCTGGGCATCGTCTGGTAGCATTGTTGGAAACTATTCTTCTATGTCCCCGACTCGCCGCTCTCCGTGCCAGGTTAATGGGCGAGATAGGTCCTGTATTCTGTACATTTTGTCACGATTGTTTCTTCATGAATCTCCCTCGTGTATGTCCTGGAGAGTTATATACCAGTGAACGTTTCGAATGACGTCATGAGTGCCTCGTCCTTACAATCCAGTGATCCCAATTCGTCCTTTCCAGGCCCATATCGGTGACATCCTGAGAAGCAAGTTCTCCAACTACAAGAACTTCCACACCATGCTCTACACGTGTGCCGCTGAATTTGACTTCATGGAAAAGGAGGTGAGAGAGCTGACTGTGTACCACGTGGTGGCTGTATAAACACCATTGTCCTGTGTAAACCACTATAATACGCAGTTGTGAACAAGTATTATTCCACAGCAAGTCTCAATTTATTGATGCTGCTCTAAATAAATTGCCCGATGTCTCTGGTACTGCAGTAATAACGCCATTTATTTATATCTTATATTATATATATTAACTACAGCAATGACGTCATCCCATTTATAAATAAATAGATTCGAATCTACGCGTCTACGGCTATCGGTAGATTCGTAATGTGTCCTACTGAGAACACTGCTCGCCAGTACTTTGCGTTGCTGGAGAACGCGGTAGTTTAAGCCGGAGAACGGACTCAATAATGTTCTACGTTTCTCCAGGTTCTACTAATCAATTGAATATGGATGTATAGGTCCTGGGTTCGAATCCGGGTCCGGGTACTTTATCTGGTGCGTGTTTCATCCCTTCATCCTTTCATCATTCTTGGCCCAGTTTTGCCCTTCTGTGTACAAACGCGGCTTAAAATACAAATTCATTTTGTTGCGTTTCAGACCCCCGTTCGCCTGCTGAAGACATTGCTGGCTCCATGCTCTGTGGTAGCATTAGGCGTCATAGCATACACGGTAAGAAACCCGTATGCCCATCTACCTAACGTACAAGGTGTGCAGCACGTTTGCCCATCTACCTAACGTACAAGGTGTGAAGCACGTTAGCTCATCTACCTAACGTACAAGGTGTGCAGCACGTTAGCCCATCTACTTATCGCAGGTTTAACAAGCTTGCCCGCCATGTAACGTACAAGGTTAGCAAGATGCTTGACCCTCCACGAAACTTACAAAGGTAAGTTACCTATGTGCCCACCCACCACATTTTCCAGGTTGTGGCCTTCCTGCAAAATGGATATACTGAATATGTAAATATATCACTGAGATTATGCGTTCTTGTTGGAATGAAATGAATGTTTGCTTGGATCAATATGTTGGATTCGCACTCATGTCCTTACTTTTATCCAGCGCTGCAGTAATATTGTTGTATACACATCATCATCAATGTTATGTTTCTCCTTCCAAACCCAACGCCACGTGTCTGTACTTGTCCTACCTGGTCATCAGGTTTGGTGTTGTGATGTGATTGCAGTTGGTACGCAGCGAGTACGCCAGGTTTAAGACTGGCAAGGGCGCCCCGTCGGAGAATGGGTCGGCACAACGCGAGGGCGTACACCCCAGAGAGGGCGTACACCCCAGGGACGGCAGGAATGGTGTACAACATGAGCCATCGTCGCCGCTGCGACAGAGGTAACCACCTAACGGGGTACAAACTCCTGATAACCTGCGCTGAGTAGTTACGCCCTCATTAATAGCTAACGGATGGGCAGCCATTTTGGACGCCATCTTGGATAATAAGGTTAGGTCTAGTCTTGGTTGACCGAATTTACTGGGATTATTATGTTGGGTTAGCGAAAGCATTATTTAGTCAATTTTGAATCAATTGCTAGTTCACGACTGAATATGTTCACACATATTGAGATTAAATAGTTTCGGACGGCGGCCATCTTGGAAAATGGCTGCCATTGCCGTAAAGGGAAAAATATAAGACGGCCCTATAGCTAAATATGTTTCTAGAGGTATACTATATTTATACTATATACATTCAAATTTCGTGCTTGTACATGTATCAAAAAAGGCACAAATCACGTACATATCGGCTGTACTACACTGACTCCAGCTTGATGTAAGACGCATGTTAAACGGCTTCTGAAATCCCCGCCGTTCAAATTCCACCCCCACAAGTCACCGATAACATCCATGATTTTGGGCAATTACGTATGGTGGTATAAACAATAGCATTAAAGTTGCATGTGGAGTTGTTTCCCGCCAAAACTGAGCCTAGGCGAAATTTATATCAAAATTTGCAGAAAACTCGATTGTTTCATTCTATCAATTTAGAAACCTGATAAACATCGCCGTTTCGGCTGTGGTGTGGCAAACGTGTCTATCCCGGGACACCACAGAACTCGGTCGCGGCACTGCTACTTATACCAAAGCATCGCGAAGCACACAAACTGATGACGTTTACCACTAAAATGAAAACTTGTGGTAAATTGATATCACGGACAAGGCTAAGAGACACTATTTGGCAGTCTGGTATGGGTGGAGTATAGACAAAACCAATCTTGAATGATTCAAGGACTGATTCTTATATGTATTTTGGCCTCATTAGTTTTGGCGGGAAAGAGCTCGACATGCAACTTTAACATCAGCAATAGTATCTGTTGAGAGATTTCTTACCGTAAATGTTTTTTTCTTTTCTTTTGTAGCAAGGGTCCTTCAAAGGAACATGCAGAGGTAGGAGTGATTGTTTGTAAATGCTTTGTATGTCACTGTAATGGTTCAATCGATGTCAGTGGCACTAGACGCTCATTATCGCCTTGCACCTTGAACAGGTAATGTACAGTGGTAGAATAAGACTTCTTGTGATAATCACTCTTTGTGTTGATCCTAGCAGTTTCTCCACGATATACCAGTAATCATATAAACTTCGGTGTACTAACAACATGCAGGTATAGAAGCCAAACAGACCAGAGTGCGAATTGGGTTTACCTTGCTGTAGATGAATATTTAAATTTGTTAATTGATAATATTTTATCGAAGAAAAAACAGGAAAGGAAAAATGTATAATCTTTTTCTTTTTCGTTGTGGAATGTCTAATAAGATGTTTGCGTTGGGCCTTGTTTTCCTGGATAAATATATGGATCACTGGTATAAAATAATCGACCATATACTTCGCTGGAGTTTAAACTTAGCAGACGAGCTGACAACTACCGTAGGCTCAACATGTACACAAATAAAATAGAAAACAATGTATTATAAATACATATAATGATAAATTATACTTCTGTTTCAGCTGGTCTACCACGTGTTTCAATTGCTCGCCTTCACCGTTATGGCCGTTATTATCATGCGACTGAAGCTCTTCTGGACGCCACATCTGTGCCTCATTTCTTCTCTGCTTGCCTCCAGAAAGGTAAGCAGTCGCCATGGCAACGTTAGGCAGCATCTGATTCAGCGGCGCGAAGTGACTTTTGTTAATTTAACATCATTTATTTAACAAAGTTCCCCTGAAAGGGATTGCCATCCGGCAGGGTCACCTCAACAAACCATAAATAAACAACATATAATAGCATAAAACACATAGATTACATGTATTGTGACCACTGAAGATGATAGGTTTAAGTAAATAAAGTCATAGATATTATTCTGTTATATTAAGCCGAGAGACTTGGCTCCTTAGTTGTGTAATACAGGCCCCACATACGTGTATTTCATAACTGAGATACAAAGACATTTGTGTGTAGTTTCGTACAGGTTTGCTGCTACTAATATATTAAATGTATGGACTTTACTTCGGCCTGTGGTGTTTGTATCCCACCTGGGCAAATGTCTATGTTTGTGTAGGCTAAGGAAGAACTCATGTCTTTATTCGCAAAGAGTACGGGTTACTCCCGGAAACATGGCTCATCTCTGCCTTGACACCTTTCCATTGTCGCGATACGATCTAGAGGTTAAAGCGTCTTATCAAACCTCAACTCCACTCGATCTATGGTTGTGAAACGTAGACATTGGACCATAACATGCTGCCGTGATATTGAACTTGGAATTATTCTCTACTTGCTTAACCCGCTGTTTATTTTACGCAACATCACATTCATTCTAAATAAGTTGAAATGTTTGTTCGGATTTTAAACAGCTGGTTGTAATGTATTATGCTTCTTGGCTGCTTCCGTGTTTTACACCCTCCCATCAATAAAATGAAACGTAAACCCTCTCAGCCGCTCAAAACCCACTGTTTACTTTTCGCAACACCAAACAGCTACGTTATAATGTTGTTGTGCTTCAGCATTGCTTCCGTATTTTACATCCCCCCTTCAATATCCGTGTCTGTCTCTGCTTTCAGCTGTTTGGCTTTCTCGGGGAAAAGACCACGCATTATGCCGTCTTTGGCGTTGTCCTGGCCGTGGCCAGCTACCAGGGGATAAACAACTTGCAGACGCAGTGGAGTATTCAGGGCGAGTTCAGCAATCTGCCGATGGAGGAGCTGGTGGACTGGATCAACAAGACCTCGCCCAGTGAGTGCCACGTGGTAGAAATGATTGCGCGGGATGGGAGGGGGAGAGGGCCCTGGTGTAGTGGTTACCGCACTCGACCGCAGGCCCCACTTTTACTGTCGAAGATCATCAATACCCCAGTATAGCAATGAGTGGTATACACACGAACAGCGCACTTTACCGGGTTGGGTTAGTGTAAATATATGTCCAGGATCGTCTCTGCCCCACGTGATACCTAGCCAATCGCCGCTTCAATGGGATTCCGGTTTTCTCCGGTAACTAGCTTTCGCGATGTGACTAGAAAGGTATCACATAAATATGTAGTAAGATCGCAGCTAACCAAACGTTCCGCTAACATTACTTGTTTAACATTACTGTTTAAACGTACACTTCTAAAAAAGTTCTAGCGCCGTAGAAAAATGATTGTGTTATGATATAACCTTCAGAAGTTTATAAGTAGGGAAGAGAAAACGTTTAGAAACATTCCTTGAACGTTATTAGAACGTCTGCCATAACGTTATCTGCTAAAGTCCCGCATAATGTCAGGAAAAGTTTTCCAGATAACGTCCTCGGAACGTTCTCTTGGCTCTGGTCAAACGTTCGCCTGACGTTCCACGAACGTTATTTTCTAGGAGCGGACATGTAGCGCGATAAGCTTGAATTTTAAAGGCGTGGCTTTTAATAGACCAGATATGATTTATAATTTCATAGTTCATACTGTAAGGGAAAGTGATGGTATGTCCTCTCTGCCTGACGTCATGTCTAACCCTGTATTCAGCTTCCGTGTTCTCGGGTCCGATGCCCACCATGGCGACAGTGAAGCTCTGTACCTCCCGCCCCATCGTCAACCACCCTCACTATGAGGACGCTGGCCTCAGGTACGTCCACGTCACCATAGTTACATACTGCACGAAAAGTGATCGGTAGAGGTTTAGAAGCAAATAATATTAAAAATTGTATTTGGTAGGCGATCTCCTGGTAAGTATTGATCATATTTAAAATATTGTAATTCCTTAGACAGCGTAACATGAAAGTGAACCATATGTGGTTTTACACGAATAATATGTATCTAATGTTGTATGTATAGAGAGTCCGGGCACGGGTACCCAGTCTATTGTAATTACAGGGAGCGCAACAAGAAGGTGTACCACATGTTGTACCAGATGTTGTGTTTACAGGGAGCGCAACAAGAAGGTGTGCTAGATGTTGTGTTTACAGGAAGCGCAACAAGAAGGTGTACCAGATGCTGTACCAGATGTTGTATTTACAGGGAGCGCAACAAGAAGGTGTACCAGATGTTGTACCAGATGTTGTGTTTACAGGGAGCGCAACAAGAAGGTGTACCAGATGTTGTGTTTACAGGCAGCGCAACAAGAAGGTGTACCAGATGTTGTGTTTACAGGGAGCGCAACAAGAAGGTGTACCATATGCTGTACCAGATGTTGTCTTTACAGGGAGCGCAACAAGAAGGTGTACCAGATGTTGTACCAGATGTTGTATTTACAGGGAGCGCAACAAGAAGGTGTACCAGATGTTGTATTTACAGAGAGCGCAACAAGAAGGTGTACCAGATGTTGTATTTGCAGGGAGCGCAACAAGAAGGTGTACCAGATGTTGTACCAGATGTTGTGTTTACAGGGAGCGCAACAAGAAGGTGTACCAGATGTTGTACCAGATGTTGTGTTTACAGGGAGCGCAACAAGAAGGTGTACCACATGTTGTACCAGATGTTGTGTTTACAAGGAGCGCAACAAGAAGGTGTACCAGATGTTGTATTTACAGGGAGCGCAACAAGAAGGTGTACCAGATGTTGTATTTGCAGGGAGCGCAACAAGAAGGTGTACCAGATGTTGTACCAGATGTTGTATTTACAGGGAGCGCAACAAGAAGGTGTACCAGATGTTGTATTTACAGGCAGCGCAACAAGAAGGTGTACCAGATGTTGTGTTTACAGGGAGCGCAACAAGAAGGTGTACCAGATGTTGTGTTTACAGGGAGCGCAACAAGAAGGTGTACCATATGTTGTATTTACAGGAAGCGCAACAAGAAGGTGTACCAGATGTTGTACCAGATGTTGTGTTTACAGGGAGCGCAACAAGAAGGTGTACCAGATGTTGTACCAGATGTTGTGTTTACAGGGAGCGCAACAAGAAGGTGTACCAGATGTTGTATTTGCAGGGAGCGCAACAAGAAGGTGTACCAGATGTTGTACCAGATGTTGTATTTACAGGGAGCGCAACAAGAAGGTGTACCAGATGTTGTACCAGATGTTGTGTTTACAGGGAGCGCAACAAGAAGGTGTACCAGATGTTCAGCCGCCGGTCGCTGGAGGAGGTGTGGCGCAGTCAGCGCGAGCTGCAGGTCAACTACATGGTGCTGGAGGAGTCGTGGTGCGTGGGCCGCAGGCAGGTCGGCTGCAGCCTGCCCGAGGTCTGGGACCTCGAGGACCCGGACAACCGCGGCAAGGTGCCCGCCTGCCAGCGCCTCATGCACTCCCCGCCCGAGCCCTACTTCCACCGGGTCTTCAAGAACGCCGTGTACCAGGTGCTGGAGGTGGTGAGCGACCCGGCGGCGCCCGGGGGCAAGCCCGTGGCTAAGAAGGGGGGGAGTCGAGGAGGGGCCAAGCAGCAGCAGCAGCAGCCAAGTAAAGCCAGTAGTAGTAAGCCGGCCAGCTGATCGCAAGTCGCTTTGTATGTTGTCTGTTTGGTTTATTCTGATGTCTCGTCCGCGGAATATTGATTAAGATTGTTTATGAATGAGCTGGTTGAGAAGGTTATTTTTAAGCCGTAAGGTTGAACAAAGCACCTCATTTAAAGTGTTATTTGTGACATTGCTATTACGAGTGTTATCTTAATCTATAAGGTCCGATTTGACTGCAAGCATGACATATGAACGGTGGTATTTAACGTATATTTTTGTTCATTTAATGCATGCCCTCTTCATACTAAGTACCATATTCTCCTACTGTATAATCGGTTTGCTTCTGTATTGGGGCCGAGAAACAAATGTTATTTTTAATGGATTAATGTGAAGCTTTTTGTTGAAATAATTGTCTTGTCATATATCACGTGTGTATAAATTCGTCCGTCTTTTCCCTATGGGAACAAAACTTCTGCCGCTATTTTAAAGAAAAAAAGAAAATTCTAAAAACATAATTAGTCAACTCTTGTACATAGCATGTGGCATGTCGAAAAATGTGAACAGAGTATAAAATGTGATGGAAAACTAAAGGTGCTTCATTTATATCACACTTATTTACCAGAAACCTATTCGGCATTTTGTCCAAAATCAAAGAATTCATACGGCCAATAAACATGTTTTTGGCGGGTTTGATCTGCTATCGTTTCTACTCGTAAATCTGCTGAAGTTAATGTTTCACGTAATGGCCGCGGTCTGTGAGTGACTTTAACGTTTGCTATGGGTACAAACTGCTGTATGAAGAGCAATACCTGTTTCAGGCACTTCCCAGTGTCTACTTTATGTTCTCCTTCATGAATGAGTACGTCTTGCAGTCTTGCACTTTTCGGTGTCGCTCGCTGCTTCCCAGTCCATGTGGCAAGGTTACAGGGTCTGACACTTGCAAAATGATCATTTGGTCACAAGGCTGAGCAGTGGGCCAAGGGTCGCGTGCCCGTTACACTACACTGCCTCCGATCAAAACTTATTGCGTCTCACATCGTGAAACAGACATGCACCTCCTAGTTGAAATGGACATCAAAGT
Source organism: Arenicola marina (assembly GCA_964019135.1). Taxonomy (NCBI): domain Eukaryota; kingdom Metazoa; phylum Annelida; class Polychaeta; family Arenicolidae; genus Arenicola; species Arenicola marina. The sequence goes on along the minus strand of OZ025259.1, from coordinate 34,227,749 downwards.
AAAATTTGATGTTTCTGGTCGCGAATGTGATACATATTGAGCTTGACTGCCACCCCAAAGGAGCTTCGCCTATACCTACTATGCATATTAATAAAATCTGTTCCTAGAACGTCGTTTTTTCATACTGTTGCCGTGTGTCTATGTGACTTGTATGTCATGCCATGCCATGCTGTATAAGACGTGTATGTGCGAACAATACATCGTCTTCCGCTTCCACAACCCGGGCGTGGGTTCGATTCTGCCCCGTGCAAATGTCTCTTGTTTGTGTAGGATAAAGACCTTAAGTCTTCTTTCCAAAAAGTTCGCGCCCGGCTGTGGTCATGTCTGTGTGGTCGCAGGATAAAGATACCATGTCGTTCTTCGTATAGAGTAGGGGGTTACCCCCGGGGACATGGGTCCACTCTCCCTTCCTTGTCCCATTGACGCGATATGACCAAAAGTGGTTAAAGCGTTCTGAAGATAACCAAAACGGAGAGAAAGACCTTTTTTGCTATTTTCGTGAAACTATTCACACATTTTCTCAGGTTGCCATCTCTGATAAATAGGTAAATTTAGTTTGTGTTGCCACATTCTGTAATATATTCCAAACACCTCAGCATATTTGATCATTCCTAAGGGTATACACGACTTGTGTGTGGCATTGTTTTTATGGTGGTGAAGGGGGGCCTCCCTGGTGTAGTGGACCGCTGATCCCCGCTGGTCCTGGGTTCCATATTCAGGCCCGGGCACCTAATCCAAGGCATTTTATGCATGCACCATTCGTCGTCCCGGGAGGTGGTTCCATGGCACAGTTCAGCTCTCTTGTGGACCAAGGGGACATCGACACCAAGTCCTCGTTGGCGATGACGGTCCCTGCGTATCATCCCAATAGACTGGCTTAGCTGGCTCGGCCTCGCACACGGCGTGAACCACCGCCCTCTCCACTAAGAGTGTGAGTCTTGTGCCTTATTTTGCCTTGGCTTGGGGTGTCGTACCCAGTTCGGGTTAGGCTTGCAATGTCTTTGGCCTATGTAATATATACGGTTGCAGAGATATATAGGCTACTTCTAGATTTCTTAATGCACACACTGTCCCATTATAAACCCGAATATTGTCTGGCGTGACGTCACCACTATAATGACGTCATAGTAAACTTGACTGGATTGAATCTGCCTCTACAGAAGACTGTTCTGTTGTATGTGAACGCGAAGGAGTTATGGTTGGCATTCGTCCCATCTGCGAAAGACTGGATTTGCAGATACGATTTGCTTCACGGCATTTGCGCTTATGACTGAATAAACCTATCTGTGACCGAGAGAGCTTACCGCAGTCATTGCATCGATGACATGTCGTAAGGTCTTGGTCATAACTCACTGGACGTGTAGAAACGTTGAATTTCAAATTGCAGCGTCAATATAGGTGAAACTCAAAAGGAGTTTCACGACCAATCAGAGTGTCGTTTGCGAAGCGAATCTAACAAAGCAAAGTGCTTAGGCTATTGTCAACATAGTATTAGTCATTGTGTTGGTTTTATGATTGTTCTGTCGCTTTGTTTTTATTGTACGGGACTGCTACTGCAGTTTGCATGTCTCTGTTGGTTTGATTTGTTGTTCTCATCTGTTATGTTTTGTAAGGAGTCCTAAATAGTGATGTTCTTCAGAAATACTTGATGGCTGGCCTAGCATCACCATTGATAAGCGATGGTCATTATTTCATCACAGTGGTACTGTATATGAATCTCACCATGGCCAGTTGTATGGGATCCTTAGAATCGTTACTACATAGGCCACTCATGTTATGACAAGCGCCTAATATATTGACTAGAGCTTGACCACAGCCTGTCAAATACTAGTAATAATTTATAAATTCAGTACACGCCAAAGGGAAGACTTTCATGGTAAATTCGTTCGATCTTCAATACAAAAAATGCATTAAATGTTTCTTTTAAATATTGGAATTGTTTGCAGAATATAATTTCAAACGTTTTTACTCAACAAAATTGTCTTTTTTGGTAAGGTTCTAAATACCAGTTCGTCTTGAGGCGAGTTGTTGCCATTGATCATATTTTCAGGAGAATGGTTTTTGTTTTAGCAACGCGTGTTCACTGTTCCATTGTTCACTCTTTGTTTCCATGTCAATATCCACATCAATTTGTATCGCTTATAGATTTTAAATAAAACACGGACTAGTACTACCAAATGCTTAGTGCAGTCAGTTTTTGAGGTCGTAGCCGAAGTTTTGACCACTCTGTGACAAAACATTTTTATTTTTAAATGTATTTATATGTATCCCGGTGTGTAACACTACAATCCACGTATCGTAGGCCTAATGTTTATATCCCATAAAGTAATTGGGCAATTGTATATAGACGAAGTAAAATGACTCCACATTAAAGGACATACGCGGACTTCCACCAGTTAAAAACGTATGTGATTGAGACTGCGATTATAATAGTAGCTACAGAGCTATATAGCTTTTCGGTACAGTATGAATGAAAATTGGGACCTTGAAAGAGATCCGATATGGACAGATTGCGGTTTAGGGAGCTGTCAACTAAACGCATAGTGTTGAATAGATTTCGTGCCTGTCCAGCACATATATGTGCGTGAAACTGGTGTTACAAGCGAGAATGCTGTTCTGTCACGTAACCAGTAGAGCGATGCGATAATATGCCCTCCCCCCTCCCCATCGAGTAAAAAGTCGGAGCAATTCCCCCCCCGGTCAGTTCCCCCCCAGACACCCCCACCCCCGGACAACTCCCTTCCGACAATTCCCCCCGGACAATTTCCCCCAATAACAAGTCCCCCCCCCCCCCCCAGACAATTACTTCTTTCCAGACAACTCCCCCATGGACAATTCTTCTCTCTCGACAACCCTCCCCAATGACAACTCCTCCCCCCCCCCACCGGATAATTACCAGGGTAAATCCTTCCGGGCAACTACCACCCAGACACCTCCTCCACACCCCAGACAATTTCCCTCCGAGGCAAATGCCCCCCAGACGATAACCGCCTATTGAAAACATCCACCCACGAACAACCCCTCTACCCCCCCCCCCCCTTTTCCCCTCCAGAAAATACCCACCCAGACAGCTTCGATCCCCCGTTAGACTTACGACAGGCCACTTCATCACTCACAGGCTCGCACTAAAGTGGCAGCAGACACCAGCCTTTTTGCCGGTGAAACGCTCCTGGTGGCATAAAAAATTGCAATTTCACACTAACATCTTTGCTGTTTTCACATTTCTTTAAAACCAACATAACCACAAATCATTCGACTTTTCATTTGTAGCTTGCTTTTCTGCAAATAAATGTTTTATGCGCGAATCGCTGGGCTTCCATCACGGGAGTCCAACGTCTACGCGGACCGCTTAAGTTAGGCGCCATGATTGTTTTCAACGGTTGGTCAAAGTGACTTTTCGTGGGCCTGAAAGCAGGCAATTGAAGACCCCATGTGCTACACGGAGTGGGGCCACTAACACTGGCCACTTTGGACCTCAGAGCACAACGCCAATGGCGGCCGAAAACAGTCCTTGCGACAGGGTGCTCTGACAAAAAGGAGCGCTGAGTCTTTTACAAAAGTCACTGGGACTAATGGACAGATATTGTTGAATTCTAAAAGGTTTTCAGTCAGGCAGGCATTAATATATAAGAGACAAACACATGACATAATTAAGCTTTTTGTAAATATAATGCCAACTCTCACGATCGCTGGCTTTCAGCAAGCTATCCGCCCCCCCCCCACCCAACAAACACAAAGCTTCCACCCCTTCAGAGCCGCAGGGCCTCTCAAATATGTCACCATCGATATGGGCACCATCGATGTATGTTACATAAATTAAAGCTGCTTGTCGAACTTTTCCCGCCGAATCTAAGCCTAGGCGACCTACATATCACACTTTGCAGAAAAAGTCGATTGTTCCATTCTATAAATTAAGAAACCAAACAAACATTACCGTTTCGGCTGTGATGTGGCAAACGTGTCTATCCCGGGACACCGCAGAACTCATGCCGCGGCACTGCTACTTGCTATTACAAAAAAGCCCGAAGCGCAAACACGTATGACGTTTACCACTAAAAGCTTGCACTGATTGCCTTGCTTCAGGGAAGTGGAGAGTAAACCCCCATCGCCCCCCCCCCCCCCCACCTTGTATCACACCCTTTACATGAAAGAACGACGGCCTACTACATGACCCTTGCTTTATATTGCTTCTATTAAGTCATCGTCTGAATAGCCAACTGCTCTCCGCACGGCAATCCCCATTGCCGTTAAGCCAATGAAACGTCCGAAGTACAGCATAACCAAGCGGCTATAGAAATGCACAACCGCTGAAGGGTAAAGCTGTATTGACAAAACAGAAGTGTATTTGTTGTCTCGGTCGCTAGGCGACTGTGGTCGCGCGTGCTGAGCCGCTGACACCAGAGCTAGCGGCGTGGCTCGAGTGAGCTGTGTATGGATTACTGGTGGGCGACCTGAATGCTATTGCATACGGCTGTCCATCGTTTGACCTGGCGCCAACAACAGTTGGGACGATACCATCAGATGGACTAAATGAGTGGCGGAATTGAAATGGACTCGACAGTGTCACTGATCTGCGTTATCATGTTAAGAGGTAAGTTAACGGTATCAATATTATGTGCCATGCTAGAGCCCACGAAATAGACTATTGTACAAATTCACAGGCGTACGTTTGGCGTGAGCCATAAGTGAGCTATGCCGAAATCGGTTGTCAGTACAAATTCACCGGCGTACGTTTGGTGTGAACCATACGTGAGCTATGCCGAAAATCAGTTATGTCACCATCGAAGATTAACCGTCGACTTGGTAAAACCGACCATTAGTAGAAAATATAAAGCGGTTACTTAATCACAAATGCTAATTGACACAATTAATGTGACAATTAATCACAAATGCGGTCGCCCTATCCTCGAAACTGTCCTGCCGCTGGATTAGCCCAGAACCCTAGGCTGTGTGGGCTGAAACACAGCCTAGTCGCATTCCATAGTGAAATTCTGGTCTGGAACAACCCCATTTCAGGGTTGTTTGACTTTGAGCAAGTGTAGCTCTGATTCTCCTTTGCTGTGGGAAAAGTTTGATAACAGAAACAAACCCTAATCCTTTTCTTAATACTTCCTGACAAGTAATGACTAATCACATAAGTAACCTTTCTTGAAAGGCAAAAATAATCCAGTCTGTCACCAGAAATTCATATGAAAACATGTGTTTTCACTGACCCAATGACTGGGTCCCTGAACAAGGAACCAATTAGGATGGCTTATAATATCATGTGATGACCTTGCACATGTGCAGTGGGCAACTTCCTGTAAAAAAAATGGTGGCATGTTGTTGTCTATTTTTATGCCAGTAGGCAATTATGGCTCCTTTTGAAGAGTTCAACAACCTTGGAAGAGTTCATACATCAGTAATTATATGTAGAAAAGTACTTTTACATTGTTGAAACTAATTATGAAAGCTGTAGTTAAACAATTCAATTTGTCATGTGAAGTTGATTTCTCATTATAGAATGCTACATGGCTATGATTCTTCAACCATAGCCATGGATTCATGGCTACCGCTGGATGGACCATGACGTGATATTGCACGCCCAGCGATCCAAATTATTAACTGTTGTAATGGGGGGGGGGGGGGGGGAGGATACCCCTTTTGAATCGCGAATCCCCAAGAATTAGGGAGAGCAATATCGAATCTCCCAATCTCCGAGATTTTTGAATTTTGAAACTGGGCGCGCAAAAAAACGCCTTAATGATGATATCGCGAATGTCTAGGAATTCGCAGACTGCAATAACAGATCGCGGTAAATAGGCAAAGGGTCTTTGCGTTCAACCAGGAATTGTACGGATAACGATCCCAAAAAATTGCCAATAGCTGATCGAGAATCTCCAAGAATTCCAATCGCGGAGTTCGGAAAAGGTACCCTCCCCTCCTTGTAAAGCCAGTTGCCCACCATTTACTATAAGAATCCATTTCGTAGGCCATAACATGGAAATATTGCGATTAAACCTTCTCTACATCTTGTTTTGGACACAATAATCCGCTCGTCAAATAAACAACGAATATTGACGCAATATAACAGTTAATTTCGGGGCCATTCTAATGAATGCTTTATTTGATTGTGGACTCGCACCCCCCCCCTTCCCCCCCCTTCCCCCCCCCTTCCCCAAGCCACGGTCCCGATGGGGTCCACCTTCTATGTAAGAACCCACGAAATCTATTATTGTAGTAAACGTTAGGCGTGACTAATACGTGAACTATGCTGAAACAATGGTTCGCCCTTACATGAAAGAACGACCGACGATGCCCCCCCCCCCCTATCACCACCAACTACCCCCGCGCCGGTCGTAAGTTTTACGTGCTCACTCTATCTATATCCCCCTCTACTCCACATTTTGGAAATCCTGGACCGGCGCCTTTTCACATCAAACATTTACCGTAATAATCGATTTATTGGCCGCTAGTATGGCCCAGCATGGAATCTTCAGGTTGCGACGATTGACCAATGGCTACAGCTTTTTTTAAATTTCTTGCCACACCATTTGTGCGAATGAAAACAAAAATATTTCATTGAATGTGCATGGGTTGTAATCAAGTGAGTGATAGCATATCCAACAACATTTTATATTAGGCCTGCGTCATCCACGTTGTTGTGGTTTTAACATGATTGCTCGTGTCTGTTACTCAGTGCACAGCACACAATTAATTAACGACCTGCCTTGGCGTGTCAGCACGGTACAAACACAGATATAGACCGTTATTATAGCTTTGTGGGTACCCGCGGGTCTGGGGGCAGTGGCCGTGAAGCCGTGACGTCAGAGCAGTCCCCACGTTCCGCGTCACTTGATGTTGGCGCGTTTATCACGCAGTGGACAAAGGGTTCTCTGGTGGGTATTGGCAGCCAACATCCGCTCGACCACAGCCCAAGGTGGACCCGTCACACGGTGACGTGTGGGGCCTGATAGGAACCTGTGTGGGGTCAGCCCGGGTCACACGGCATTAATCCACCAGTTGGGTGTGCTAAATAAACCATTGTTTCCCCCAATGGGTTGTGTACAGGCCCATACGACAGCAGCGATCAAGTCCCTACCTGATCTGCCCGGGTTAGGTAACAGCACTAGTTTATCCTTGGCTTTCGTAACTGATGGTTAATGAAGCTTGTGTCAAATTATTCAGTTCTGGTCCATTTCGCCATGTCAGAGTCTACGATGTAGAACATGGCAGGCGTGCGCCATACGGGAGTTGAAATAAACGAAATGATAGGTTTGTTGTTTTAGGCCCGTTTTGAGAGAGCTAAATTAGGCAGGAACCTCCGGAGACAATGTCTGATGTGGATGCAATATGCCCCAGAGTAGATCGTCCAGATCGGGGTTTGAAACAGGGACATTGATCTGGAGTTCAGTGTGCTGCCACTCGGCCACGGAGGCTTCACTTACGGAAATAGAATAGTTACTCTCTTTCCGCACGTAAAATATGTGTCTCTATTTACGGATAACTATCGTTAGATAACAACAGGAACCCGCAACACGAACCATTCGGCAAACGGACTATTCTGACACTTTCGTTTTAATGTATGTCAGACATGCACAAAACAATCGTCAGGCGTGATGGCTTGAACCTTGCACCGCCGAGCACACGACGATGGCAATGAGCCATGTCCGGAGCCATGTCGCAACGTTTACCCTTCTTCTTTGCGAATAGACATATTTCTTCATCCTGCACAGCCAGGCATTTGTACATGTGGGGTTAGAGCCTATAGATCAACATTAGCTCTTTCAACAAGACCGCTTTTGGATCTACCTTTTTTATATTTACCTCGCAGAACTGAACCTATAGCGATACGTCTCGCTTGTGTACAATCGTGCTCTAACTGGGTGTAATTCTTTTGTTACAGACTTTGTATTATAAAGGCCAAGATAGTCAGCCAACTCACACCTCCACAAAACCGCGGGAAAATCCGGCTACAGCATGGGTTGTGGCAACTCCAGAACAGAGCCGTTGTCAGATCCTTACCCCCAACAGAAGCCTCAGGGGCAATATAACCAAGACCCCTACCCCAAATATAACAACCGGGGTGGCGACAGTCCCGATCCTGTTGACCCTGCTCATGACCCCCAACCCGGACAGCAGGGTTTACGTGATTCGGATAATAATATACCTGCTATACAAGGCGATACGCCGACGGAAAGAGACGAGCGTGAGCACGGAAACAACCGAAGAGTGCCGAATACTGACGAGGTCGACGACGACGCAGACGATTACAGCAATTGTGACGTCACAGATCTCCATGGCAGCGGCGGTTCAAATTTCATGGGACGTACTACTGCGACGCTGGATACGCGGAGTAATCCCGATGACGTCAGGCGTTCTCGACCGGATCTACCTCCTGGGGAATTGTGGGAAGACCCCGAATTCTCTCAACATGTTGCAATGAAAGGTTTGGGAGAAGATCTTTCGTGGAAAAGGCCCGGGGTGAGTAGTTTCAAAAAGAAATATTACAATGATATGATAAAAATATTAAGAGATATTTTGCAATCATAATATTTGAAAATATTACAATTATATTATTATAATAATCAGATATGAAATATTACTATAATAAAACGCTTAATTATATGAGGCCATTACATTTCGTAACTTCTGTCAAATATTTGTCGTAGATAATATTCGTTCATCCACATTCACAGGCGAATCAACACAGTTGTTTTAACCTGACGTCATGTATTATTCTTATTATTGCAGGAGTTTTGCTCGAACCCGCAGTTGTTTACAGAGGGCACGACGAGGTTTGACATCCAGCAGGGCGGGGCGGGCACCTGCTGGTTCCTCTCCATCCTCGCCTCTGTCGCCGACAAACCGGACGTCATCGCGCAGGTAGGGTGGTTTATATACGTGCTATTAACGTAGATCACGAGACTGTGAGATTACGCGAGACGAGACCACGAGAACGCGCCAAGTGGGATTAGGCGACACGAGAACGCGAGATTGTCTACATTAAAACATGGACATCTTCCGATAAGTAATACAATCATAGGATCGGCGATTTTCAAAACTGACGTGCGTGGGGAGGTCAATATTTTCCAGAATATATAGTTGTTTCCACCCGTAAACAGAAAAGAATATGGTACAGCCTTACGATGAATGTTCCGATGGTCTACCCAATGAGCTAACCATGTTTTATATTGATCTGAACTCCTTCTCCATAAACCAAATATTTCCCGATAAAACACTTAATAAGTACAATATCGAATATATCGTTGTTATATTGGTTTGATCAATGCGAAATTTGCATTAGTTATCTTTATATAAGAGCCGATACGCGAGGAATAAGATATATATTGAATGGATTCTAGATATTGTTGCGGGGACCGTAGAAACGAACCATTGCCGTTGCCATGTTGCCGCATGCATATATATATATATAGGTCCTCTCATACGTGAGTGGTACGTAAGCTATAATGGTTGGCGCTTACATGAGAAGAATTGTAGGCGTGCTGGCTGATCAGGCGGAAAGTGGTTTCAACGTTGATATTAATGTATATTTCAGATCATTCCCAAGGACGGCTACAAGTGCGGCACGGACGCCTATGATGGCGTCTTCCATTGTCGCTTCTGGCGGTTTGGCGCCTGGGTGGATGTCTTCATAGACGACTGCCTTCCGGTCCAGCAGATCGACGGAAGTGACGTCCCCTGGGGCGCCAGGTCATGTGACCCAGACGAGCTGTGGGTTTCCCTCATGGAGAAAGCCTTCGCCAAGTAAGGGACATGATATAATATATTAAAGGGGCTTTCCAAGGCCCAGTAAGTTCGAAAGGGCCGGGGTTGAATATTCTGACATCGAATAGGACATTGGCATGAAGCTGGGCGAAATATTTCGGCCGTTTTGAACTTACGGGTCCTGGTCCTGTAAGTTCGAAACCGCCGGGACTGAATGGCTAGCGTACTAGACCGTCGGTGAATGGATCTTGGGTTCGAATCCGGACTCGAAAGTCTAACCTGTAGCATGTATCATCCCTTCAGCTTTCGTCGACCCAGGCGGTTGGATCCAGTTTAGTCAAGCGGCTTGCAAAAAAACAAATCCTATAATTTCAGAATATAGTATCGCTGTCGTTGATTTACCATTGACAGCATGCTAGCCGTTACGTTTATTTCAAGAAGAATTATCATTGGCGTAGCGGAAGCATTACTTATGGCTATATTATTCTTATATCTCAAGCAACATGGACAATGGTCCTTCCGTGGCGTGCAGGTTAGGTAATTATTGATTGGCACAGAGTGGATCCCTCATTCTTAAGCAATGTGCGCCCCCGGGGGAGTGGGGCAGTTAATACATTGCTGTGGGGGGGCGGGGGGGGGGGGAGGTCCGCGGTAAAATCTTTTTCACCGTTAAGATCCCCTCAAATGTCCGCTCCGTCAGGCATCAAGGGGCACTCGCGGACCCCCCCCCCCCCAACAGATTCGTATAACAGTGCCCCCCCCCCCGCCCCCGGGTGCGGCCATCAGACCGTCCACACAATGCCATGTACGCGATGTCCATAGCCAATGCCTTCTTCCCACGTTGACTGTTCCCATCGATTCACGTCACATCTTCATGGTCCAAAAATGGTTAAGGCAGCAACAACAAAACAACTGGGGCGACTATTTTTCTTACACTGGCCGAGCATATGGCGGTTGCCAGGGGTTACTCCACAACAGCGCGTGAAACATTGATGAAGAGGGCGTCCCAGAAAACTTATACAGCCCATCTCGTGGCGTAACGCTTTATATGTTTATATCTTGTGGAAAAAATAGACATCCGGCCAAGGCATTAACTCCCCACATGATGAGGCCCTCACGCCGCTTTTATCGCCCACATAGGCTATTATAATGAGGACGAGTGAATTGGCAGGTGCATGGTGGACGTTGCCAAAAAAAGACATATCCTTTAAGACTAAATTAATCCGTCATATCGGGCGGGAACCTCATTTGACGCCGGAGTCAATGGTAGGAGTGTTGGGTATTTTTCTACTTTGTTATACCCATCATAGAGAAAAACACTTTAAGACTGAATTAGTCTGTCATATAGGGCGGTGACCGCATTTGATGACTTAATAAGCATAGCGGGGGTGTTGGGTATTGTTGAGTCATTAAAATCGTCGTGGGGGATAACACTTTAAAGCAGCCTACTTACATGCGCCATCTTAGATTTTTTACATTTTAGACACAAGACACAAATATCTAAAAATGATGATGCATATAACATTATGTTTTTATATCTTATTGATTCTGTAAAACAACAATTTCAACATAAAACTGGGCGGACTAGTTTACTGCGCGCGGACGTCCTAGCGAGCCGCGGTCGAAAAGTCGGCCACCAACTTCTGCTCCGATGAATAAATTGGATTTTTTCCGGATAGCCAGCCAGGCTTTCAGGATTTAAATTCAAAACAGAATGTAATTTTTGACATAGCGAAGAGATGGGTAATATAAAAATTAAAAAACATATTGCTTTAAGACAAATATTGGTCTGTCATGTGGGCAAGCACTCAATGGGTCGTGTCATTGGCCGCATGGGTGTGTACGTTATATTTGTTTACATTGATTACTCGTTGTTGAGGCCAAATTTGAGGCAAAAGACCGTCATCCTTCGTAAAGAGCCGAGAATTATTACGGCGACGTGGCTACCATGTACCCTAAGCCCTCCCTACGCGACATAAAGCTACGGATTAAGGCTCCTTCGTCATTTGGGGCACCTCCGTGACAGTTTAAAGGCTTAATGTGGAAATCGCCAGGTTAGTTTAAATATCCATAATCGTTTACTTAACCAAGGGAATACATAAGTAGATGCAGGGTCTTATAAAGCAGACAAGAAACTACAGATCCATTCTCATAGTTAGGAGCATGAACGCTCAAATCCGTTGATCACTCGTGGGCTGGCAGTCGCCATATCAGTGGCGGATCTAGGGGGGGGTGTTAGGGGGGGCAACCCCCCCCACCTTGGGAACCAGAACATACAACATACATGTTAACATACATGTTAAAGTCCCAAGTCTTCAGAGAGCAACCCCCCTTGGGAAACTGAACATACACTGTTAAAGTTGGGTTCTCCAAGCCTAAGACCCCCCCCCCCCCACGTCACAAGTCTTCAAAACAGCCCCCCCCGGTCGCAAGTTTTCAGGGAGCGCAACACCCACCTTGGGAACCTGAACATACATTGTTGAAGTCGGCTTCTCCGAGCCCGCCCCCTCCCCCCCCCCCCCCGGTCGCACGTTTTTCAGAGAGCACACCCCTCGGACGGAAGTTTTTCAGACAGCAACCCCCCCCTCCCCCCCCCCCCCCCTTGGCAAATTCCTAGATCCGCCCCTGTCATAGGACCCTATATATACAAATGTGGCGGCTGCAAGCCTAGCTGCGAGTGATCAATAGATTTGAGCGCTCATGGTTGGGAGACTCTAGTGGTGAATTGTTGGTCGCTGGCGCTAGAGTACCAACTAAACTGGTGTAATGGTAGCTGGTAGACTAAAGCAAGGGCATGCTGAAACACCGGTAGTAGACCCAATCAGGAATAGTTCTTCTTACCACATTAAAAACCCCAGTTGATTCAGGAAGAATTCCTAGTTACACAATTCAACGATTGACAGTGCGTGGAGAACACCGGAATGGAAGTTGCCTTCACGCTCACCTATCTTTAATGCTTGTCTCATTTGCGCTAGGCTTTTCAAGTAGAAGCGTCTCAGGCAAACGATCTCAGTTGCAGACCAACAGGTCATGCATGGATTCGCGCCTCGGTACCTGTATATGAAGCGTACTTTATCCAAATCCATTTGACACTTAATCTGGGAGCATTTTGCATTTATTAATCTATTCATCATCGTATTGGGAGATTCATTGGCCCAGCTTTGTCCTCGTGTGCACAGAAGCGCCCTATAAACATCAAATCATTTCATTTCACTTCCATTTTATTGTACAGGTCGGTTTGCTCGCCTAAATGTGGCCGTATACGTTAACCTTCCGTTTCCAAATTTACGCTGCTGTTTCATCCACCCGAGATGCGAGTCGTGACGTTACTTGATACATTCTGGCAGGTTCCACGGCGGCTACAAGTCGGTGGTGGGAGGCTGGGCGGGGGACGCCTTCATCTCGCTGACGGGAGGGGTCGCCGAGCGCGTCGAGATCGACGACATCACTCGCTCCGCTCTCTTCAAAAGAGTCAACAATGCTCTCAAATGTGGCTCCGTGATCGCCTGCAGCGTGCCTGTGAGTAGGAACCATTCGTGGATAGCGTTTTCGATCACTGCCAACTAAGTTTATTGCATCAAATTGATGGATTTGTGCACATGAACTTCTTGTACATAAATGTATTATTGTTGACCAATGTGACATGCATCTGTGTTTCCAGTGGCGACACCATTACTTTGTGAAACACTTAATATAGTATGAGCATTTCATTGACCTTTTTCTTAAGGTGGAGAAGGATGGGCAGATGGGTCTGGTGGGTGGTCATGCCTACACCCTGACCGGGGCCACCCGTCTACCCTCCCGGGGTAAGCTCGTCCCCATGTTCCGGGTGCGGAACCCCTGGGGCACGGAGAAGGGGGAGTGGAAGGGGCGATGGCAGGACGGCGCCCCCGAGTGGGGTGACGTCACGCCAGAGGTCAAGGAGAAACTCCAGATAAAGGGTCGCGCCGATGGGGAGTTCTGGATGGATCTGAGGGACTACGCTGACTACTTCAAGGACACGCATGTCTGTAACTTCACGCCGGACTTCGACAAGGATGGGACGACGGATGGTCTCGGTGAGGGCAGGAACATATGCGCAGATCACAACACAACTATAGCATAGGGCTGTACAGTTCTCGCGGGTTCTATTTCCGGTTTAGGTCTTTTGGGGACCAACAAAAAAACACGTGCTCTTAGAACGAGTGCGCATCACGCTGGTGCCTTGCTGCAACTGCGTGACGCGCACTCATTGTAGTCAACGTTTTAGTGTTGGGAACCGGCCAGCTGCGCGGTTTGGGCGTTAGGAATCGAGTGGGTGTGAAACTATTTTTGTTTGCTTTGGTCCAGACATTGTTAACCATAAAATCATAATATAGTTAAAGATAAGACATATATCTCTCCATAATGCATGTGGTCCGTTCGATGAGACTGTTGGAAGCGTTGTATTTTGAGCCAAATCATCGATGTTTACAGTTCTACGACAAACGGAGCACCATTGTCCTCACCTGTTCAGACCATATAAGGAGCATTGTTACGTAACCATAGATACCGCGCGCAGACACGCGCGTCATGATGATTATTACGTCATACGACATGGAAAACCCCGCGCAGCACATTAGATCGCCTGACACTGACAGTCACTAATGAGACAACCGCATTCTGGTTTATCAACTGCCTAACCGCTCATACATTACATAAATCTACTCAGATGGTTATAATTCGGATATGCACAGAACTTCAGTGGTTAGTTGTGCTTCCAAGGACAGCTTTAGCCGATCTTGTGTGTGAGGCGAGTGAAGGCAAACAACCGGAAGGTAGGCAGCACCTACAGGCCGTTGATGCTAGGCATTGACGCAGAGCATAGGTATCCCCGTCTCGTGGGGTCTCGATAAGATCCCGAAGTGACTGTACAGCCCTTATTAACAGCGTCTTCATAATAATGAATACGTCTGTAAAAACTTGTATGTTTCCTAATTCTGCATAATCCACTTTTAAGATTACCGTGATATAGGCACTTTTGCACTTCTTTGCATCAACGTCATCCATGAAATCACATGTTCGTGTAAGGGATATTTTGGATACAGCTGATCATGCAATGTTAAAACTAAAGTTACTCCATGCCCAGTGAGACTTAAGCCGCCTTCTATCAACTTTCACGACTGGTTTCAATATACTAATTCAATTTGCGAACACAGGGCCACGTACTTAGTCTATCCTCGTGATCCCTCTCTCCCCCCACACCCCCAACCCACTCCACCCAGACCGAGTGTGCTGCCTGCTGGGAGAGTGGCGGGGGCCCTCGGCGGCCGGAAGTGACGCCCCAGCCAAGTACAACAACCCGAAGTTCGAGATTACAGTTCCGCGTAAGTGGGGATCTCTCAATTTTCAATTAAATTAAAGCCGTTTTTAATGATTTTTTTTTTACAATGGGTATACATTTGAAGCTCATCAGGTCTAATTGATTTATCTTGAATGTTGATTGACCTTGAGTGATGTTTAATCATGAGTGTTCATTAACCTCGAGTGTTGATTAACCAGTGTTGATTAACCTTGAGTGTTGATTAACCAGTGTTGATTAACCTTGAGGGTTGATTGACCTTGAGTGTTGGTTAATCTCGAGTGTTGATTAACCTTGAGTGTTAGTTAACCTTGAGTGTTGATTAACCTTGAGTGTTGATTAACCTTGAGTGTTGATGATTAACCTTGACTGTTGATTAACCTTCAGTGCTGATTAACCTTCAGTGTATCATTGGGAATAAATCTGAAGGTGGTGTTCTCCGAGTGATCTCGTCGATAACAACCTACTGATATATGCCATTATATTACGTGCTATGATGGGGAATGTTTCATTTGAGATATTTACTAGTTGCTTGGTGTAATGTATACAGTTATGATAAAGATTGTTGTTTACCTATCCCTGACATTGGTCTCTTCCCTTATTCAGGTAATGGCAAGGAAGAAACGTCGCCAGTCGTTATACAGTTCATACAGAAGAAAGAGAACCGACTTGATGATGATTACCTCTATATTCGAGCTGACGTGTACGAGGTGAGTATGACTGGCAACCTGTTTAACAAAACAACAATTTAGATATCGTTGGTTTATTAGATACGTCTGCTTGTAACATTTTAGCATTACGCTAATTTAAGTTAATACATGAATAAATGTTTGAGATCAACATTTTAACGCTAGATTACCTTGGATTATCCCTTTGAACAATAAAAATGGTTTTCTCGCTATTTATACCGTATTGGCTCACGTTAAGGTGCCTGTGACTTGAAGCAGTACAAAAGCTCTGTATCTTAAGACGCGTTATTCAGAGAATTTCGCCTGGGAAAATCTAAAGCCCTGACCCACTCTTGGGTTCGGAGCTTGATAGACCTTGATAGTCATAGCTACGGTATTACATGACGGACTATGGCATACAAGTTCGCCGTTTAAACCACTTGATACTTATAATTATACAACTATACATCCACGATACAGATTGGGGTTGGAGGGCATTTCAACGTTGGATATTGTCGTGTGACTAATCTGATAGGGCCGCTCCGATAGCTCAGTGGGTTAAAGCCCTCACCTTGAGCGCTCTGGCCACCGGAGAGTCTAACGGCACGTGGATCAGTGGTTCGCGCCTAGCTGTGGCCATGTCTGTGTGGTCACAGGCAAGAGATCCCATGTCTTTCTTCGCAAAGAGTAGGGGGTTGCCCCCGAGGACATGGCTCCACTCTCCTCCCATTGACACGATATGACCGAAATTGGCTAAAGCGTCCTGAATATACAACCAACATATTGGCGCGTTATGACCAAAATTGGTCAAAGCGTCCTGAATATGCAACTAACCAACTGTGAACCCCTCCCTCACAGAAGTCGTCTCCTCTCGTTGCAGTACGAGCTGCAGTCTAAGGACGCCGTGGAGCTACACGAGTGTACCAGTAACCTGACGTACTTCGGCGGCCCCAGCCTGTCGTACCGCTACAGCCTGAAGCCCGGCAAATACCTCGTCCTGCCCACAGCCATGAACCCGGGGGACGAGAAAGAGTTCTGCATCCGAACCTTCAGTGCAAAGGAACTCGCCTGCAGGTAATTAGTTAGATCGCTGTGTAGATCCATGAACAGCGAACTTTATCCAGTCTGCTAAGAAAAGATTTCATGGTTTGGGTACGTTTGCAAATTCGTTTCTAATGCAAAGTGTTCGCCTGCAGGTAGGGGAAAGGTGGGTAAATTTGACCAGCGGGTAAACTGACCCTCTGACGTGATGGAGAAACCAGGACAACCACGCGGGTGATATCATCGTCAAGGTATCAGCACGTATAACTTGTGTCCACCTACAAACGATAAAAAATCGCAAGGACGAACGAGACACAATAGTCATTGTAAAAGTGATGCCCTTGATGTATAGGTTACTTGAAATCTATGACAGGACATGACATCTGACATAATGTAAATATATCCACTTCATTATCAGAGCATCGATAGTAAGGGTAAAGGAGTGTTACTTATAGAAGATAGTGTTACTTATAGAAGATAGAAGTTACTTCCATAGAAGATATTGTACGTGGGTAGTTCAATTTACTCGCATCGATGGTTCCATTTTTCCTCGTTTACCGTAGTTATATCGCTGTGTAGATGCAAGCACTACAAGCTGCAAAGCCCGAATAGTTCCTAAGCCGTGACATGTGCTGTTGTGTTTACACACAGTGAAACCGAGTGATATAGCGTCTTCTACTACACTTAATATAGTATACAGCTTGTTGCAGGCCATAGCTTCTTATATACAACTCAAGACGAAAGGCGATCGTTGGTTGAATATTACATCTCCAGTCACTATTCAACACTCGGCTTGTGATATATGTATAATACATTCCTGATGTATGGAATAGCTTTCCATTTTATGAGGCTACCACAGTAGCCGGGATATATGTTCTCATAACCGGGTCGGTGGGTTAAGATCCATAACAAGCTGTATGGCTATGTAATCATTGTTTAATGACTCGCTGCTGAAAAATATTCTCACAATAAAACAATCATGCAAAATAATCAACGGTAATTCGAAAGTGATATATTTAGTTATAAATTTGTCAACTTCAATCTTGCTTCAGGGAAGTTAAAGAGTTGCCTGTCACGTTTCTTCGGAAAGCAGAACTATCGTTTGAGCACGATGGAGACACCTATAACACCTGTAAGTTTTTTATGCATATGATTACAAGATAAAGCATTATATCTATTGTATAATTATCATATATGTGTTACTTACCGTGACATTTTACGGAACATACAATATGTTTAAGAGGCCTGGAAAGGTGGTGACTTAATATCATGAAGAACTGTAACTGAACATACGGTATTAGCCATCAAGTCAACAGCCTTAACTACTTACCTGTTTACTTTACTCTAGATTTCTGTAGTACAACACAGCTTTTTATGGTTGTTCAATAGCTTGTCTCCTTATTATCACCATGACAACAGCACGGACGAAGCAACTCACGGGCGGTTGGAGGAACGGGAAGAACGCTGGGGGTCAAGTTAGCAACGACACGTATCACACCAACCCCCAAGTGCTGGTGACTCTTAAAGGTATGTACTCCAATCCTCCAGATTGAAGCCACGTATAACAACTTGTCTGGCTAAACTAAGGGACGCACCATTTCATATCAAGGGGGGGTGGGGGGGGGGGAGCGGCTAGAAAATATATTATCATGCAAGTTTTTTATTTTTCACAAATTTATTGATTTTTTTTTTGTATCTTTGTCATCAAAATATATATTTTTTTGGACACCCACAAGGAAATTTTACAAGGCATTTTTTTTAATTATGAAAGCAAGTTTTTTTTTTAGCATCTGAAAAGCAAACATTTTTTCCCCTCAAATAGTTACAACAAACTATTTTTTTCAAAGTGGCGTGTGGTAGTCTGATAGAGGGGAAGGCGTCCGGTGGCCGGCTTCGCTCGTCCCTCTCTCGTGGGAACGCTACGTTAGCTTAACGTTTTCAAAAAACGGTAGCATGATGACGACAAATCAACGTTAAACTAACGTGTCACGGTAAAACCTAGTCGCAGTCGCAGTAAGTCGCAGTAAAAATAGATAATATTTATTAAAGCATCAAAGTAAAATAAATCAAAGACATTCTCGTCTAAAGTAGCCTACTCCAATTTTTTTTTATTAAACCAAGTATTTCGGTAACACATTTGCAAATCCAACATTTACGAAGGATCCATTCATCCTTCAGCGTCCCGAGATGTGCACAAAATCGGCCTGAATTCATTTAATTTCCATGTTATTATTTACAAAATGATATTCATAAGTAACATGTGATAAAGAGAAACTTTTTTTCACTATCCATCCATACGATAGCATATAGGTCATTTTGTTCCCGATATGTGTATGTGTTTTTTGCTTCGCTGCAGGTTCTGGGCGCGTCCCCTTGGCCGTCCTACTACAGCAGGAACACACAGACCCACGTCTCGCCATCGGCTACAAGATATTCAAGGTACGAGGCATTGCCATTATGACCTACGTTCAGGGGCCAAGGTCATCCGCATATGCAATGTATTCATCACTTTAACGATCGATTTTGTGTTACAAGGGCGACTTTTATTGCGTTGGAAAGAGAGTCAAATTAACACAATGTTACTAACCTTTTGTCCAAGCTAGATATTTTTCGAACTTCTTATAATTGTGGAATGAGGGTCATTCTATGTAGCACCAAGCCTCGCTTGCCCAGATAGCTACACTCTAGATTATAACTCACGGTACGTAGGGGAGCCCCTCTATCCACAGGGTGTGGATTCAAACCCTGGCACCTTCATCTGGGGCAAATTCCAGGTGGTTTCTTGACCCAACTTCATGTGCGCCACTGCGGCGTGAAACACAAACATTTTACTTCATTCCATTTCTTTTCGTTTCTACGTAGGTCGGTAAGCCGTCAGCGGCACCGTTAGACCTCGGCTACCTCTACCAGAACTACAACGACGCCATGACAACGGCTGAGGGAGGTCACGTGTTTGTGGTCAGCTACGAGGCTGAGGGCTACCACCTGCTGGAGCCCGGATGTTACGTCATCGTGCTGTTCACAGACAAAGCGGGCGACGAGAAGAGATTCAACCTCGTTCTGGGCACAGCTGCCGATACCAAAATGGACTGCAAGTACGTGGTGACAAATGTCCACTCGAGTTGGCGGTACAAAGTGAAAATGGCATCGGGTGGTAATTATAAGGTTAATTGCCATGGTTGAACTGAATGAACACAAAATAATGATTTCTCCAGTTGTATTGATATGTGCGACTTACGGTGATCTTATCGCATCAACGTTTAATGTAGAAGTACCTCACAGTAGCAGTAATAAGAACAAGGAAACATGTTCACTTATGCATACCCCACAACAACGTGTCCCTACATTATTTAGGATCTACTACGTTATGGACACTTGAAGCAAACTACCACGTCCCCTTGAAGCGTGAAATGTGATATATCCAACATTATGTGAATGTAGACGTCAAATAATTGTAGAACTAAGATTTCTACCTCAGATTATATGAATAGGTTTCATTGCATGTTTGCAGATCCTTCAACATGTAATGAGTGCGATATCCAAGAGTTCGGGAGAGACGAGGGATCTGCAGCAGGATGTGCCTTATATTTGTGGCGTCACTTCTACAGATACCACAAGCGTCACCCTCACGATCGGCGCATCGCAAACACTGATAATAAACCAAACAAGTTATATTTTAATGGACAATTTGTTATACTGACTCTTTTTTGATGACGGCTGTTTCGCTCAGTAAAAGTAGCTTATCATAAATTAAGATGATGTTCGAACATCGATCGAGGGCAGGTTCAACTGTTCTCACATGTTTTTACGTGGAAAGTACGTAATGAGTGGGATATATGTTGAGTAATTGAGTATTACCTTTGAAATCTTTGGTACGCTTTTCATCTATGTACAATACTTCACCATTACTTTATTCTGTGTTCATAACTGATCGTTATGCTCGGCGTGTAATACTCAGACACGCCTCCATTTTGCTGGCCTCGTGTGCCGCATTGTTAAACGCGTCAAAGCAACCTGTGATATGTACAATTATTTCTGTGTTGATGTTGACAACTGCTTGTGTGATGTGAAATAATATTAAGTACATATTGTTATTTTTTTTGTGTTATTTATTATTATGAAATATATATATTGTGAAAAAGGTGCGTTGTGGCGTTTACGTATTTCAATATTATTAAGTCATACAATCTATGATAAACAACAGTTTAATAGTATGCAATTATTAAATTATTGTACGAGTTTCTCAGAACAAATATGTTTTGAGTGACCTTCGTGTCTGGTACCGATTTACCCGCATTAGTAATTGAATATTTGCCTCAATATTTGTAACTTGGCAGACCTCTAAGTTTTTATGAACACAACTCCCAACTCTCTGTCCAACTCTCTGTCTATCATCATATTAGATATATGCAGTTATGCCCATAATATCACCATGCACTTAGTAGAGATTACTGCACAACCTAATCGAGTCTAGAATAAGACACATTATCATTGTCTTTATCCTGGTGTCGTCGCTGTATTCCGTTATCCTTCCTCTCTGTAACAATTGTCCGTTGTTATTTCCGTTAAAGCGACTGACTGCCTCAGTTAGAGGTCCTATAGCAAAGCACACGCTACGTCTCATTTGTATGCAGTCAGTTAAGTCGTTACTAAGGGCGTGTTCGCTTTGCATGAAAACAAAACCGGTTTGCCGAACTGACTGTTCGACAGGAACTGACAATCGAGATAGGTGGTTTGACGGTTTCGGTTCCGCGGAACGGTCAGTTCAGTCAAAGCATACACCATTGTTAATCATAATTTTAATGAATAGAGACTTTTGGACAAAAGTATGAGACTAATTTATTCACGGACAGTCCAATTGAGGGTAGAAAATGAAACAGACGGTGTTTTTCTACTCAGACAACTTTATAAGCGCCTGGCCATTGCCAAAACACACGCTGAAACTGTAACAAATGAAACTATGCGTTCGACTTTAGGCTCACCATTAAAACCGGTTTCAAAAAGGTCTCATTCGACAAGAGAGAAATTGAAAGGGCTGGACTAATATTCAATGATATTACATCGGCTCAACACGTGTAATATAGCCATACATCTAAGCTGAACATGTCGTTAAACTCCAAATCAAATCAAATCGCATCAAAATCATCAAATAAGTAAACAATGTTGGTTGTCCGGACAGGCAAGATGCCGCGATGGACGCCATGGGCGCATTGAGATTTGGGGAGTGCTTTCGCAGAGTTACCATCTGCAGACACTATATTTTACCTGCTGATTTTAACCACTGATAGTGAGTTCACGACCGACGAGGCAAAGCGTTGCACAGCAATGTTATTTTATGCAGCCATGTCTGTACAATTTGTTTCCAGCATTATTATTCCAGTTAACGCTGTCAAGATAGTCATGATACAAAAACAATATAGTTTCGTGTTTTAAATTTCACGAGCATACGAAATTTTAGTGAAATGCATGGACGTGTCCAGCGGGGACACAGGTGGCACGTGCCCCCGCCCCCTCCCCGTCACCGCCCTTTCAGACCCTAAAGTATATCTGTGCTCCCCTTAATTGTGTGCCCAACCCTAACCCCCCCCCCTGGATTTTGTCAGTGTGCCCCTCCCCACCGGTCGTCAAATTTATTTTTATTGTGCCCCCCCACCCCTTTCAAAGATTCCTGCCCACACCCCTAAAATGGCCCCGTGCGGCCCAATATATAGTGCTTAAATACCACCAAAGCCTATAGGTATGGCCAGTGATGCTGCAAATAATATACTTACTGCAAAAAGGCTGATCACCCGTTCGGTTAGCCTTGACTCACTCGGTGGTGAAGTATTTGCCCCAGAGTGTTCTGCATAGAACACCACGACCATCTTGGGCTTGCCATGGTATTATTCATGCATAGTGATCACGAAGCATTTTCACAGCCGCTGATATGTATAGAATTGCTATGTGACCTCTGTGAAAAAACGCATTGATGACAAACTTGCTGTTGTGGGCGGAGAAATCCCATTGTCCTACATTAGACCAACGAGTCCACCACAAAACTACACACAATATATTGTTCACTCGCACGTCACTCACGGCCAAAGTCGCTGACCAATAGGCCTACACACTCTCACCGCAAGAACAACCGCACCCACCCGCCCACGCCCTCCTTTTCACCCTTCCAGTACCCCACCCCATCTGGGACGCCACGGTTTTTTAACGACAAGACGCCTCCAAGTTCCTATAGCTTTCTATGCTAATCCAAAAACACCCTGAGCCGCTATTAATTTACGTCACAACCTACCTTACTCCCATGTCTACCACTAGCTGTACACATGAAAACTTACCATGCACCCTCCATTCCACCTATGCATAAACGACAATCTGTTCACCCCCATCTCCCGACCCGTCGTCCCCCCCCCCCCCCACCCCGCCGACCCTCGATGTGGACTGTCATATCTACCTTCTTGGCTGAGCACCAGTAAAGTGCGTCAGGCCACTCGTTGAAGATGTTTTTGCTTCAAGGTTGCATACCTCCGCCATATAGACGACACTAGAAGTAAGTGCTTAGACACAGTGCGAGGTCCGCTAGCACAACGTGACGTCGCACACACCCAACCCCGCGCCATAGCACACGCACTAAACGTCGCATACCACCAAACCTATCTAACCACATCTCATGTGATGCACTCCACACTTTCTGCGCGTCATAATTATGTCGCTCCCTTATCAGCGTACGGGTAGTCTGTCCAACCTTTGGCGCAATAGGTCAATAGGTCATTCAAATGCCCAGGGCATGATATCTTATTTTAAAGGTTGTGTTTATGTTGCTTTTTATGAGATACAGTTTCTCTCGCTTCAAAGTCAATAGGATAGAAGGAAGCAGTATAAATCTTAACTCATTTAGCGTAAGCATTCAACTCCTTTTGATGTTTTCTTCGCCAGCCCTGCCTGACCTGTCGGCTAAGGGCAGAATGTAATTGTAATATCATTATTAATGTAATACATATGGAAGAAAACCCGTATAACTGTTGCGTAACACCCACCCCCACACAACCCCTCACACTACGCCCCCTAGAAGTGGGGAGGGGTAAGTACGTGGGGTGAGTGCATAGATACCAAATCATTCACCAATCAAGCCGCTTTTGCTACGCTTGTGTGGTCCTATTCTGCCCACTACTAACCCTTAGACCTATACCTCGTTGAAGGGTAATAGTCTATATGGTGTTAGACAGGAATCGACGTTCTCGGGATCACTGCCCGAGGTGAAGTTTAGGTTTGAATTCCTTCCGCGTGAAGTTAGGTTAACCTTGGATACAGGGTACCTCTTAATGTAGACCGTAACACCATGATATTACACATCAACTATTATTGCCCAGTGTGCAATATTGTTAACGTACGATATACATATCTAAAGTAAAGCATAACGAAATCATTCTTTGAATGATTTATGAGTACAAGTAGAATGAGTCATATAGAATGTCTTTCATTTTCAAAACAGGTTGACACCACCAATGACAAAATCCTACATCACCCATACCCCCCCCCCCCGCCCCTCTCTGCCTTGCCCCCTCCCTCTGCCCCGCCCCTCCATCTCCAACCCACGTCACCGACTCTCAGATCCCACCTCACCGACTCTCAGATCCCACCTCACCGACCCATCATTTCAAGCACTGCGGTCAACCCGCCCTGGACCACCCGTGAGGGTGTGTGCCATAATTTAATTACTAATTAATACAACAACGTTTCAGGCCCCTCACGCCACCCACCCCCACCCCCCACTCCCCAGCCGTGTTGTAGCCCCTACTCCGACGTGCCCCACCCCCCCACGACACCCCCAACCGTCCCGGCTATCTGCTAAAGAACAAGGATACTCTTCAGGAGTGAAGCGTCTGTCGCACTTGTCGCTCCAGGGGGCTGAACGTTTTGTCCTAAGGAGGGTCGGGGCGGCGTGGGCGGAGTGTGCTGCAGTGGAGGTATGTGCTAAAGATGTCCCGTGGGAGGTCGTGCGAAATCATCCTGGCATGCGATGACAGGGAACGGGAGTGGCGGCGGGGGGTGGGGGGGGGAGGGGGAGGGGGGTAACCGTGGGGTTGGCGTGGTTACGTTACGTCGGCGTGGGTGGTAGGTGCAGTGGTAGGTTATGTTCCCCTATCCCAGCCCACCCTAGCCCAGCGAGCCATCCTGGGTGATAGGCAGATCTCTGGTATCAGGTATAGCCTAAGTGTCTCTCAGCATGGTGGACTCCGCACATACAATAGCAATCCTGATAACGAGACAACACTTTAGGGTAGGGTCGGAAGCGAATGGGCTGCCACGGACGCAGGGAACCAAGCCCACACTGAGCTGTCTCCCTGACCTGCTCAGCACACGGGCCTACGAACCTGTCGACGCCCCATTGTGACTTGCGAAACCTGATCGGATTACTACAGTGTCACGTCTGCACAGGGATATCCGGATAGCGTGTCCCGTGTGCGACGTGCCCCGGACCCGAGGACTCGCCATCTGATCCGGTAAGTAATTGGTTATCATGTACCCCAACACTTCCACCATTTACCCCCAACACTGCCACCATGTACCCCAACCCTTCTACCATGTACCCCCAACACTTCCGCCATGTACCCCCAACAATTCCGCCATGTACCCCCAACAATTCAGCCATGTACCCCCAACACTGCCACCATGTACCCCAACACTTCTACCATGTAGCTCAACACTTCCACCATGTACCCCCATAACTTCCGCCATGTACCCCAACACTGCCACCATGTACCCCAACAATGCCACCATGTACCCCAGCACTTCTACCATGTACCCCCAACACTTCCACCATGTACCCCCAACAATTCCGCCATGTACCCCCAACACTGCCACCATGTACCCCCAACAATTCCGCCATGCACCCCAACACTTCCACCATGTACCCCCAACAATTCCGCCATGTACCCCCAACAATTCCGCCATGTACCCCCAACACTGCCACCATGTACCCCAACACTTCTACCATGTAGCTCAACACTTCCACCATGTACCCCCATAACTTCCGCCATGTACCTCCAACACTTCCACCATGTACCCCAACAATTCCGCCATGTACCCCCAACACTTCCACCATGTACCCCCAACACTTCCACCATGTACCCCCAACAATTCCGCAATGCATCCCCAACAATTCCGCCATGTACCCCCAACACTGCCACCATGTACCCCAACACTTCTACCATGTAGCTCAACACTTCCACCATGTACCCCCATAACTTCCGCCATGTACCTCCAACACTTCCACCATGTACCCCAACAATTCCGCCATGTACCCCCAACACTTCCACCATGTACCCCCAACACTTCCACCATGTACCCCCAACAATTCCGCAATGCATCCCCAACAATTCCGCCATGTACCCCCAACACTGCCACCATGTATGTGCAGGATTCATAATAACGCTGTTCAAACATAGCCCTATTTGCTGAAAAATATTTTGTACCCAAGTGATTGTAAATGCCCTTCTTGCCGACCCAACCCGTCTTTCCCAAACAACCACTCCCCACCCACCCTCCGACATAACTGTGCCAAATTCCATTATGAAATTCTTCATATGTTACACAGCCAGTTAATGAGTATTTCACACCACCATATATGGAGTCCGCATTACGAAGCGAACCCTTGTAACACTCACAACAGTCAGTTTTATAGTCTTATCTGGACAATCGTTAACAGCCACTTATCGATTTATTCGGTTGTACTTTGTCACTCGAAAGGAACGCTGTAAGCACTGCACCGGTTGTATTAGCCAACAAGATGTTCGTGTGACTCTGATGTGGTTTAAGTACCCTAGTGTCTATTTAAGCCCGTGTTTCTACGATAAAATGAAGCATGTATCCGAAATGCTTTTGATTGAGACTTTGATGCTTATTGGTAGCCATAAATGTTGCATAAAGAACGCGGTTCCCTAGTGATATAACCGTAGGACCGAAAATCCATTTTGGCCCGTCTTACAGCCATATAGAACTAGGGCTAAAGTCACCTCCAAGTAAAAACGTAGCTTTGTCAGTTTAACCCTCTTATTCGCCGTAAGTCGTTGCGTCTCGTCCTTAATTCTGTAGATTACTTTATAGTGGCGAATGTATTTGCTCTACATACATTTCGTATTTGACGTAGGTAACCCCGGTTGAAGGTTATATGGAATGCAGGCATCATAGAATACATTAAATATTCAGCCGAGTTACATTTGAGATTAATTTATTTCTCAATAATTTATGTCCTGAACGTGCACAGTCTCAGTCACAGTCACAGTCGAAAGAGGCAGAAAGAAGTTTAGTCTGATATCTTCTTCTGATATAGCCAAATCGTTTATTCCACTAATAAAAGTGGATATCAATATATCAGTGTATAGCCATGCATATCAATATGTTAATGTATATCAATGAATATACATATATCAATGAATATACATATGTTAATGAATATACATATATCAATGAATATACATATATCAATGAATATACATATATGAATATACATATATCAATGAATATACATATATCAATGAATATACATATGTTAATGTATATCGATGTGTCTCAATGTGTTTCATTGTTTCAAAAACATTAAGAGTTATACAGCTTGAAACTAATTTCAAATTCGGTTTTCATTTCACTCGTTTATTCTTGCAGGCATCCGTGGCTTTGAGCGGCAGTTGTCATGGGCAACACGTGGTCACGTGAGGTCCAGGTGGGCACCGAGCAGTCCCACCAAAGTGGCTGTTGCCCCTGCATAAAGAAGAGTTCCCACCGCCCAGAGGAAGACTCAGGCAACCCTGGCAGTTATCGCCAATCCAGTCCCTGGGAGTACGAGAACAAGGCGTACACCACACACCCAGAGGGCGTTCAAGTCCCCCCTCACGGGTCCCCTACCTCGGTGCCCGTTGTTTTCAACGGTGCCGATGCGCGTCACACGTCCAGTTCCAGCTCAAGTGATTCATCTTCCTCCTCGAAGGAAGCTTCGGTTGCCACCACCACTGACACCGCCACGAAGAAGAAGCGACGCTGGCGGAGGAAGAAGAAGGAGACTGCTCCGATACCCGCGGCGGATAGTTCTATCGGCTTCACGGATCCGGCGACTCGTTTGGAAGCTCAGAAACCAAAGGCTGGGAAGTCGACTCGATCGGGATCTTCGTCCTCTTCCTCCTCCTCGTCGTCCGGTGATGGGCACGCGGGAGGGGTGTCCAGTAGGAAGCGGATCGGGTCTCATTCGGGAACCGAGTCGGCGACTGAGTTCGAACGTCGACAGAAGTCCGCGGCATCAGGGGGTGTGGTGGTGTCCACTGAACACGTTGTCGTCGCCGTGGACAGAAAGAAACCCGCTCCGGTTACACAGCAAACAATACAAGAGTTTCTCAAAAGTTCGGATGAGGAGGTCACGTATGCAAACATCGGGGGTCTAGCGCCTGTGCATAAATACGCGACAGCTGGTGAGCTTAGGACGGTTGGACAAATAAAGAAACCGGGAAAATCTTCGTCGTCATCATCGTCGTCGTCTTCATCTGATAGTGAAGGGGAAAAGGTGAAAAAGAGAGATGCAGAGAAGCAGCTGGAAGAGATGAAGCAACAAGGAGAAGACTTACAAAAGGAATTAGAGAGACAACGAGAAGAGACTCGAAAGCACCAAGAGAGAGCCAGAGAAGAAGAGAAAAGGATAGCCATTGAAAGAGAAGCGGAACGAAAGAAGCAGGCACAATTGCAAAAACATAAGGAGGAACAACAATTAAAGGAACTGAAGCTGGCAAAGGAGCAACTGATTGACAAGGGCAAAGAGAGGAAGGATTCTTCATCCTCTTCCTCATCTTCATCAGATTCCGACAGTGATAAAAAGAAGAAAAGTCAAGAGGAATCAGAAAGACTAAAGGAAGAAGCACGAAAAGTTAAAGAGAGGGCTGCCGAAGAAGAAAAAAGGCTTGCTATAGAACGAGAAGTTGAACGAAAGAGACAGGAAGAGAAAGTTAAGCAATTACAAAAAATGAAAGAGGATGAGGAAAGGCGAAATGAAGAGCAGAGAATAAAGGAACTGAAACTGGCAAAGGAGCAACAGATTAACAAGAGCAAAGAGAGGAAGGATTCTTCATCCTCTTCCTCATCTTCATCGGATTCCGACAGTGATAAAAAGAAGAAAGGTCATATAATTGTGATACCTGAATCGCAAACACAACAGGAATTAGAAAGACTAAAGGAAAAAGCACGAAAAGTTCAGGAAGAAAAAAAGCTTGCAATGGAACGAGAAGCTGAAAGAAAGAGGCAGGAAGAGAAAGTGAAAGAACTCGAAAAAATGCGCGAGGAAGAACGGCGACGAAAGGAAGAGCAAAGAATAAAGGAACTGAAACTGGCGAAGGAGCGGCAAATACTTGTTAGACAGAGCAAAGAGGTGAAAAAATCATCTTCTTCTTCTTCTTCATCTTCCTCCGACTCCGATGTCGATAAGAAGGATAAGACGGTCCAGGCACCACGGACGCCTCACATCAACGTGGACAAACAATTGGAGGAACAGAAGGTATTGAAGCTAGAGGTTACCGAACAACAGAAGATGCCGGAGAAGACACCAGTTATTCCTACAAAGGCGACCGCGTCATCCTCTTCATCATCCTCATCTTCTGACGACGAGGGTAAGGTCGTAAGACCAAAATCTACACAACCAGGTCAAGTAAATGGGGCATATAAAGAAGAAAAGAAGAAAGGTCGGATTTCCATGGGTTGGGTGGCTGAATTGAAGCAGAAAGGCGCGAAGCTGAAACGAAAGAAAAAAACGGCATCAAAGAGTTCTTCATCGTCTTCAGATTCGGACAGTGACGCGGAAAGCAAAAGAAAGAAGAAAATTGTGAAAGAAACTCAGCAATCGAACAAAGCAATTAAAGAATTAGAGACCAAGAGAACGGAGTTAAAGAAGATTGAACCGCCGAAGGCCAAAGAAGAAGACAAAAAAAACCATCAAAGCAAAAATATTGTGAAGAAATGGGCGTTAGAGTTACAAATGAAAGGCAAGAAAGTGAGTGTCAGTAAAGATGAGCCATCCAGCATCTCATCTTCGTCATCATCTGATTCGGAGGCTGATGAGGAAAGAAAGGCAGAAAAGGCACAGATGAAGGCATTAGAGAAGAAGAAGACAGAAGCGGAACGACTTGAACTTGAGGCTAGGCTGGAGGAAGAAAGGATGCGCGCGCAAGAGAAGAAGAATGAAGAAGAGCGGCAGAAAATTGCATCAACTTGGATACAAGAACTACAGAAGAGAAGTCAGGAAGTTACCAGGGCGAGGAGGAAATCAGGTGAATTATTATCATCATCTTCGTCTTCTTCGGATAGCGATTCGAAAAGCCAGAAAAACGTACAGGGAAAGCTTGTACACGTGAAAAAAGCGCTGAAGACAAGGAATGGAGAAAAAACTTCCTCATCGTCTTCGGAGGATGATATCGCTACGAAAGAAAGCAAAGGTATTAAAGTCGAAATCTCGAAAGAAGCTGACAAGTTGACCGCTTCAGGAGAGAAGAGTGTAGAAAAAGGGCAGAATGTGGCTATGGGCTGGCTCGATGAGCTGAAAAAGAAGGGCAAAGAATTGAAAAACATAGAAATCAACAAAGAGGCGCGAAAGAAGTCAGTTAATAAATCGAGTTCGTCGTCCTCCTCCTCGTCCGACGATGACTCAAGGGAAACCAAGAGAGTAAAGCAAGAAGAGGAGAGGAAAGAAATTGAACGAAAGTTACAGGAGGAAAAACGCAAAGAAGACGAAAAACGCAAAGCCGAACAAGGGAAAAATGTCGCGAAGCTCTGGTTGGCAGAGATGAAAAGGAAGCGCCAAGTGACGAAGAAGTCTGTGCTGGCTGATAGAGAGAAAGCCCGGAAGAGTTCGTCTTCATCTTCATCCTCGGATTCCGATGCGAAAGATAAGGATGACAAGAAGATGCATAAAGTAGTGGATATCAAACTGACGTCTCCCACTCCTCTTGACGTGAAGGAAATCGAACATAAGCAAGAACTTGCGAAGAAAGAGATCAAGAAATCTGAAGGAATAGCGAAACGCGAAGCGTCGTCTTCGTCGTCGTCTAGTGATGATGAGTTCGACAAGGAAAAGAAACAAAACAAGCAGAAAGTGAAAAGCGCATCTACGGACAGAGATATTATAATCGTGGCTAAACCGATTGTTCAGCCGCCTCTTGGAAAACCGATTGTCGGTGTAACTGTCGAAACAAGTATCAAAGGACATGATAGTTCGTCTTCGTCATCATCGGACACAGATTATGTTGGCAGAGAAATTAAGAAGAAAACACCTGTTGTGAAGTTAGATAGGGATGTTGGAGAAATTCCAGGAATTATCAAGGAACCCAAACCGAAGAATCAGAAAGTAGAACAACAAAAAGAAAAGGGTTCGTCTTCTTCCTCGTCCGATGATGATTTGACTAACAAGAAGGAACCCATAAGTAAAACGACAGATTCAAAAGCAAAGAAGCAAAAGTTTGGGCAACTTATAAAGATCAAAGGAGTGCTCAAGAATAAGACGAAGAAGGCAAAGGCTCACTCGCATTCGTCCTCGTCGTCTTCTTCAGAGTCAGATAGTGAAAAGAGACCCAAGGAATTGACTAAGATTGTTCCAGACGTCAAAGTTAAAGATGCCGAGACTGCCAAGCGAGAGCAAACCTTGAAACGAGCTGAACTGAGAAGATTAGAGCTCTTGAAAGCGGCACCGCAACCGAAGAAAGAACTCAAGAAAAGCCCGAAGAGTTCGTCGTCATCATCATCGGATAGCGACACGAAACGAAATAAAATTGTCCCGGTGAAAGAGGAAGCGATCGAAAAGGCCACTGAAATTAAGATACAACAGTCGATAAAGCCGACAATCATTGATAATAAGCTACAGAGAGATAAAGAAAAAGACGGCAAATCATCATCGTCCTCGTCATCGGATAGCGAAGCAGAAAAAAAGAAACAAAAAGGGATAATCAAAGCACGAGAAGAAGAAGCACGAAGGAAGTTTAAAGAAGAACAAGCAGCCCTAAAAGTCAGAGAGGCAACGAGGAGGGAAGAAGATGAGAAGCGAAAGCAGGAAGAACTACGAACAAGACAAATGGACTTGAAGCGGCAGCAGGACGAACTGTTAAAGGAAGAGGAAAGACGGAGGCTAACAGCTGAAGAGAAAAAGAGATCAAAGGAAGGCAACAAGTCGTCATCATCATCGTCGTCATCGTCGGATAGTGAATCAGACAAAAAGAAGAAAACGCGAGAACTAGAACTACTTCGACAGAAGGAGAAACAAGACGCACTGGAGAAAGTTGAAGAGGCTAGAAGGAGAGAAATCGAAAGAGAAAAAGACGAGGAACGACGAAAGAAGGAAGCTGAAAGACAAGAGGAAGAAAGGCGAAGAAAAGAAGCAGAGAGACAAGAGGAGGAGAGGCGAAGGAAGGAAGCGGAAAAACAAGAGGAGGAGAGGCGAAGGAAGGAAGCGGAAAGACTAGAGGATGAGAGAAGAAGGAAAGAAGCCGAAAGAAAAGAGGAGGAGAGGCGAAGGAAGGAAGCGGAAAAACTAGAGGATGAGAGAAGAAGGAAAGAAGCCGAACGACAAGAGGAGGAGAGGCGAAGAAAAGAAACCGAAAGATCAGAGCTTGAGCGCAAGAGACAGGAAAAAGAAAGGGAGTTAGCATTGAAGAAGCTTGAAGACGAGAGAAAGTCCAAAGAGGCGAAAACAAAAGGAAACAAATCAAGTTCGTCCTCTTCATCGTCGTCATCATCTGACAGCGATGATGGCAAGAAAGCCAAAGCGAAGGAACGACTGGAGCATGAACAATTACGTAGGCAAGAAGAGGATGATAAGCGGAAACAACAAGAACAACTAAAACGTGCTGAATTATTAAAGCTCGAGGAAGAAGATCGGAAGAGGAAAGAACAGGAGAGAGAATTACTGATGATCAAAGAAGCCAGAAGGATTGAAGACGAAAGAATTAAAGAGCAGGAAAAACTTCAATTGAAAGCGACGAAAGATGCCAAAACAAGGGAAAAAAACAAAAAACGCTCCTCTAAACACTCTTCCTCGTCGTCTTCCTCCTCCTCATCGGACTCTGAAAAGGAATCGGGTCGCCGAGGGTCGTATGCCGTCACAGCAGTAGGGAGTAACCTGTCGCCGGCTGTCCTGAGCCAAGCATCTCTACTTAGCGCCAAAGCCCCAGCGGTCCCAAGCGAAGCAAGCAAGAAAGACGCCGCCAAACTATTCCGCAAACTGGGCTTCTGCCTGACCAGCTTGGGGCTCAGGAAGAGATCCAAGTTCATGGGGCAAAGAACCCTCACCATCGACAACAGGACCAACTCGGCTCCTCTCCGGACGCCTAAGCCGGATGTAAAGCCCGGTCAGCTCTGGACTGACCCTTACTTCACCCACGACACGGCCTTGGCCGGTGTCAATGTCAAGCTGGACATCGTTTGGAAGCGACCATCGGTGAGATACTGAGTCTTCTCAACGCAATGTACAAGGCTGTCACGCAATCTGACTTTATCTGGAACCTTTGATATTGAGCAGTTAGCATTAATATGACCAGTTTTCTTTGATACTCAGACTCTTTTTATAAATTAAAATATAATATCACATAACAGATAACAGCCATACATGGAACACATTAGCATGGTTTAATTAATGGCATTAATAGATAAATAGCTCAGTGGACAACATCTGCAAATATCTTTAAGTTGACGTAAGAAAAATTGTGTCAATATGGCCGATGCCTGTCATTGTACTATTGGAATCAATCCCGTCTTTCCCACACATCTTGCAGGAGTTCTGCTCGAAGCCTGCTTTATTCACGGAGGGAACGACAAGATTTGACATTCAACAGGGAGCGGCCGGAACTTGCTGGTTCCTCAGTATCCTGTCCGCCATTGCCGACCAGCCGGAAGTGATGTCACAGGTAGGCTTTCACAGCGTGTTAATGCTAACTTCGTAGAGCTAGCGCTAATATGGGTCTGGAAAGGGGGTTACACGTTTTAGTGTCGAATGTCGATTTTTCACGACGTTCCGTGTCGCTTTTTGACTAAACTCAGTGTCGTTTTTTCAAAAATCAGTGTCGATGTCGCTTTTTCAGATCCTCAGTGTCAGAATTTGGGGGTCAATGTCGAATGTCGATATTTCAAGTATGCAGGTGTCGTGTCGCCATTTACCCCTTCCAGACCCCTGCTAATTAAGAAGATGAGAGTAGTTAGGCATGTACAGGGTTTTATTACGAAGCGAAACAGTGTGGCTGCAATAACTAATTAAACACAACAATGAAAATCTTCCCCATCGGTATAACTACGTTTAAAGGTATCATCAAACGATATACCTTTGGGGATTAGTTGGGTATTCTATATCCACCAAGATACACCACCATTAGCAAGCTATTATCGATGCCTCAGTAGCACAATCACTGGGTAAACAACAGTACCGGGTGGACAGTCGTATATAACTCTTGTCAGTTGTACTGTGTAGGCCTAGAGTAAATTCCCATACCCAGCATTGTGTAAATATGTTTACAATACTAGTGTGTCTGCGGCAGTGACAGGCACGTCCTCGATGAGGCATGTGTGTTATTATTTATTACTGGTATAGTAGTTATTCTTTATCAACGCCAATCTCAGGAATTTCAGTCCGTGGAACTTGCCCTGCCGTAAGTGGGTGCTTGACCGTGGTCGCTAAGTAGTACTAGACTCCTCATTAGATAATGTCAGCCGCCCCCTCCCCCACCCCTTCTCCATTCACACCCCACCCCATCCCACCCCGACACACCCAGCCCTCGTTACAATCTCATCCCCTCTCAACGATGGACTCTCATTTATCTGTTGTAAATATCCCACGATAGCATTAAGCAAGGCCTTCTTGCCAGGTTATCTGGTACCAAGACATGTGACTCAGGTACAATGTCGGTACTATATAGGGGTCTTGAAGGGGTAAATGGCGACACGCGACACAGGCATATTTGAAAAATCGACATTCGACATTGACTCCCAAATGCACTGAAGATCTGAAAAAGCGACACAGATTTTTGAGAGAAAAAACTACACGCGGAACGTCGTGACAAATCGACGTTCGACACTGAGAGTTTTGTAAAATCAACACTGGATACTGGACCCCCCTTCCCTACCCCTAATATAACAAAGCTCCTTATCATCCAGCGTATGAATGGATTCTCGCGAGATCTCATCTGCCACTCCTCAAATCACCGTGAACAAATATAACTCAGATCGATATATTGATTTATTCAATTATTTTCTTA
Source organism: Arenicola marina (assembly GCA_964019135.1). Lineage (NCBI taxonomy): Eukaryota > Metazoa > Annelida > Polychaeta > Arenicolidae > Arenicola > Arenicola marina. Next base: position 34,192,758 of record OZ025259.1, on the reverse strand, counting down.
AAGTAGTTATAAATCCAATTATCACCCTATCTTTGCTTTAGACCTGCTTAGAAGTCATATTCCTGTTTTTTTTTGTATCCTGTATGTTACATCAGCGTATACACACAGTCAAATGTTATGTTTATCTATAGTTCAACCCGTATGTTATTAATGATACATTTGAGTTGGACACATGAGACTCAGTCGTTAGTCAGTGGGGTAAGGATGGTTTGGGTATGGGATGGGCGGGACGGGGGAGGGGGCATTGGGCGAGCTCAAGAAGTGCCGATTCTTGGACCGTTCCACCCACACATTCCGTAGGGGTGGGGGCGTAGGGGGTAGGGGCGTAGGGGATGGGGGCGTAGGGGGTGGGGGCGTGGTCCAGCCCCGGGACCCAGCTTGGAGATGAATGGCTTTCCATGACACGAGTGTACGCAAGCGCAAGATAAGGCTGGGATTAACCGGTTTAAACAACTTGCGGTATAGTAATTATATCAATACCGTCACTATAGCACGTAATATGAGCCGCCAAACTGTTTACGGCATGCAGAGATGTCTCAGGTATTCTAAAGTATTAATAGTGATCAGAGCTACAACGTCGTTCGGCAAATGGCACAAATTAGTGAACGACAATCAGCATTTTGAGTGTCATCATTCTTTAGTCCTTGATCTTTGCTTCAAGCCGGTTGATGACGGTTGATTTTCGGGTTGAAACTTGCGACCGGGGGGGGGTCTCTGAACAAAATGGAGCAGGTGGACGTAGCCTCAGACAGCGTTCTTCCTCAATAAGGGGGTGGTCCACGCATCAGATGGCTTAAATTTGGCATTGAAAAACGGCATTTATCCTCAAAAAGGAAGGCGGGGGGTGGGCTCCGGACCCCCCGGCGGGAGGGGGGGGGGGGGCTCCGGACCCCCCTGGATCCACCCCTCGAACCTCCCTTACTTTAGATGGTGTTCATATTTAACGCATTGTTCCGCAAGACGTGTCGTTCATTGAGGGTTTGTGCAAGCCTAACAGCCCTATTGTGTTGCGGTATGTGCAGTTGGAGTCCTCCGCGGCACGACGTATATTCCTTCACCTGACAGGAATGTGTCTCTCCGCATACAGAATACCAATGCTCCTACGATATACCCTCCCAAGAGCCGAAAATCCAGCTGCGGGAATTTACACCACTCCTTGGTTAACTTAGTTGAACTACATCTATTTTAGTGTAGCCGAAAAGCCTGTATAGCGTCATATCAAGTCTCGTCTGACGTCATGTACAACTATTTATCGGAGT